>JAMPIV010020145.1:0-28069 GCA_024509875.1 Oreohelix idahoensis | reverse complement strand
AAGACACCACAAGAAGGAAGAAGAAGAAGAAAAGAAAGAGAAGACGAAAGAGAAGAAGAAAGGAAAAAGAAGTAGGAAAGGAAGATTTTTAAGAAAGAATAGAAGAACAAAGGAAGACAGAAGAAGAGAGCAAAGAAAAGAGAGACAAGAAGAAAAAAGGAAAAGAAGACAGAGAAAAAGAGAGAAACAAAAGAAAAGAAAGAGGCAGAAGAAAGGGATTTCCAGGAAAGGAAAGAAAGAGAGAAAGAACAGATGAAAGAAAAGAAGACGAGGGCAGAAGAAGTAGAGAAAAGACAGATCAAGAAGAGAAAGACGAACAAAGAAAGGAGAAGACAGACAGAAAAAGAGAAAGACAAAAAAGAAAGAAGGAAAGAAGAAAAGAAAGAAAAAGAAGAAAGAAGAAAAAGAGAGAAGGAAAAGGCTGACAAGGTGTATCCATAAGAGATTTGTGCTCAGAAGGAAAAGTTAAACTTACCAGAACATACTACATGAAGCACATTTTATAAAATACTCTTATTTCTGTTTTTTTAGCAACATATTCACGTACAGTTTTGTCATATGAGAGCTTCCTTGCGATGTCATTTTCTAGAGACAATATGCATAAAGAATTGAAGCGCTCTTCAGTCATTGTAGACCGACATTTGTTTTTTTTTATAAAGGATAGCTTTGAAAAATTCCTTCTGCTTCACAGCTCGTGATGGGCATTGTCAAGTACAGCTTAAGCGCAGTAGTAATATTGGGGAACACTTCAATTAGGTGTTGCTCGCAAATAACCTGAAGAACTTCTGCGCATTGCATTTTAGATGCGTGTTTTCAAATATTCTTTTAACTGATAACACTCGTTTACTAATTTGTCGTCAGTATCATCTTTGTAATACGATATTATAAGTTTAATACTGTTGTTGCAAGTGGAACTTATGGAAGGGGAAGTAATCTTTAGAATGTTTTGAACAAATTAAATTTCGAGTTGCAACGCTTGGTTAAGCGGATACTTGTCTGACTTTAGGATAGAATTATCTTTTCCTATTTTTCGGGTGACAGAGTACAGATAAGCGTGTGAACGCTGTTTAATGTTTTGAGTCATGTGAATAGCTCGCAGCTAGTCTGCATGTGTTATCGAGAGCGGTGTTCAAGACAGCCGAATCTCGTGACGGGATTTTTGGCGGGACTTGTGTGTGATTTGAGAGTTGTGTTTTTGGGCGTGGACCGTGTAGGTCGAGTCCCAGTGTTTTTTGGATAATGTATGCCTACGTAGGATTTGAGAAAATGTCGACTTATATATTTCGCTGTGTGTACAGCCTATGCGATAAACTGCAGTGAAGATTTGTTTAGGCCATATGAACATTATTATAGCTGCCGTGTGTTGCAGGCTTTATGGAGTAATGAAGTACTGTTTAGGCCATATGAAGATTATTATAGCTGCCGTGTGTTGCAGGCTTTATTGAGTAATGCAGTACCGTTTAGGCCATATGAAGATTATTATAGCTGCCGTGTGTTGCAGGCTTTATGGAGTAATGAAGTACTGTTTAGGCCATATGAAGATTATTATAGCTGCCGTGTGTTGCAGGCTTTATGGAGTAATGAAGTACTGTTTAGGCCATATGAAGATTATTATAGCTGCCGTGTGTTGCAGGCTTTATGGAGTAATGAAGTACTGTTTAGGCCATATGAAGATTATTATAGCTGCCGTGTGTTGCAGGCTTTATGGAGTAATGAAGTACTGTTTAGGCCATATGAAGATTATTATAGCTGCCGTGTGTTGCAGGCTTTATGGAGTAATGAAGTACTGTTTAGGCCATATGAAGATTATTATAGCTGCCGTGTGTTGCAGGCTTTATGGAGTAATGAAGTACTGTTTAGGCCATATGAAGATTATTATAGCTGCCGTGTGTTGCAGGCTTTATGGAGTAATGGAGTACTGTTTAGGCCATATGAAGATTATTATAGCTGCCGTGTGTTGCAGGCTTTATTGAGTAATGCAATACTGTTTAGGCCATATGAAGATTATTATAGGCCAGGATGTGGACAGGCCGTATTATATATATTCAATGCAGTATTATATTATATGATTCGTGTTTTGCTGTCGAATGTGTGTCATTTATGTCATCGTGTCTGTGTTGCAACGTAATAAACAGTAGCGAACTGTTCCAGTCGTTTGCAACCCTTTTTGACTCCTGCATGTACTCTTACGTACGCACTGTGGTGTGCGAACATATCAACACACACCCAGGTCAACATTCCAGACACAGTGACAGGACAGCAGCACACATATATTGAATTAGCCTGTGTGGCGATGATATAGACCAAACCACTACACTCGCAACAGTGGGTGTAAACAGACTAATAACATTAACGTTTAATCACATTTATTGAAAACACCAAGGTAAGGGGGGTGTATCAGTTGGTGGTTTTCAGTTAACAGGATCTGACATCTACGACTATTCGCGTCGATAGCCTAAGTGGCGTACTTTTCGTATCATTGGATATGATTTAAGAATTGCCTGGGTGGCGTGTACGATTAAGAAATGGTTACCTCTACAGTGATAGGTACTTGAAGCAAGAGGATAAAATGAAGCAAATTTTGTCCACCAGAACATAACATATCTAGAGGTTCAGTCACTACAAGTTGGAAATAATACATATGACTTTCACGTGACAAGAGTGTAGAACACTTGACTGTGTTATAATTAGCCTTATGTAGGCGTGGCTTGAATCTCCTGTACTTCAGAACTGTGACCTAGTTATTATCTGCGTGGGTGGCGCATTTGAGAAACAACACACGCTTTATTTGGTAGAAGGCAACTTTACACCAGTAGCAATTGACGTCCTATTTCGTGCCTATAGACTACAACAGCGTCTACAGTGGTCAAGGAAGTTCAATTAGACTTGGACAGTATTTGTACCAGCATTTTTACGGGTTGTGACGGAGTCCTGCAATATTCGAGTTACCTGTGCCAGTTGTCACCATCACAAGTTCGAGATGTTATGATACACGGAGTTGCCGTGTACATTTCAGACTACAGAAACGGAAGGTACGGGGTTCGAACCCTGGGTAAGCCACTCACGTCTGTTGTTTTTCTGTTGTCCAAGTGTTCTACTTCTTTATTTCTTACGAGTGCCTGAAAACATACCTTTATGTTTGTCTAATATTAATTTAAGAGTCAAGAGTTGCAGTGTGTGCTGTATTATGGTTCCTGTCAACTTGTGCATTGTTAAGCACATATCATATTGACGAAATTACCTGAAGAGAAACGAATCAAGTTGCAGTGCTTTCCCGCAGTGGAGGTTTTAGCAGTCTATGTGATATCTAGTGTCGTGGCGGAAAGAAGCGGGATCATTGACAGATAAGTGATT
This sequence comes from Oreohelix idahoensis, assembly GCA_024509875.1. NCBI lineage: Eukaryota > Metazoa > Mollusca > Gastropoda > Stylommatophora > Oreohelicidae > Oreohelix > Oreohelix idahoensis. The sequence continues at coordinate 24,715 of JAMPIV010020145.1, read as the reverse complement.
TTTTCTTGTGTAAATTGTGTCACTTCATATATGTCACTGGGCCTCCCTAATTGCTCATTCTGTTGTTGTTGTTGTTTATGTCTAATTTGACATATGATTAAGATTTTATGCATAGGTGTTAATGGCTGTTGACATATGTCGATTTTCCTGATAATGATGTGACTTGATAAAGGTGCTATAAAAAGGAATTGGTGATACAGAATTGAGGAATAAGCTCATTTCTTGACAAATAGTTAACTTTGTGAGCTGGAAGGGTAATTGTCAAACCTTTTGCGACAGTAATTTGTCATAACTATAAGTGATTACTATATATAGTTGATTAAGTAAATGAATCACCATGGATCGTGATATGTACCCTACAGATATAAGGCCTATGTTGGAGTCTGCATTGGTGGTAGGTAGAGATGGTAAGGGATTAAGAGGTCCACGACTTGGAGTATGGATCATGGACGATTTTTTGGTTAATGTATCGGCATCTCTAGAGTTATTTGCTGAACATAACTTTAAGCTTCTGTGTAATTCAATAATGGCTAAGGACTTGGTGAGTTTGCTACGGCACCTTCGTGTGTTTTTGCAACAGTATATTGAGCTTGAACACGGACATATAGTGCAAAGCATGTTCAAAATAATCCACAACCATACTTCTGATGAGCAGGGAAGGGAATTGAGAATTGAGAAACAAGCAAAAGTAAACAAACAAAGTGCTCTACAGCAAAGGGAGAATTTCCTAGAAGGTGTTGCTAAAGACAGCGAACTACAGGCAACTGTGTATAGGCTTAAAAGTGAGATACTTGAATCAAACTCAGAACTTTCTAGTGCACAAGCTACATTAAATTCAGCTTTAAGCAAAGTCCAAGACTTGGAAGCTCAGATAGGTAATCTCACGCGGGAACTTCAAGAACAGAAAGAGATGTATGAGAAATTGAAGGTTGAGAGAAATGTCTGTGAGAAGACTTATAAAGATATGCTTCAGGATGTGTTGGATGACAATGATATTCTCAGTCGCCAACTGAAAGAAAAGAGTAATGTATCCTCGGAGAATATGAATGAGTTAAAGGCACAAGCTGCTCAAATCCAAGGACTTCAGGCTCAGCTGGCTCGACTTCAGCCACAGATAGAAGAGGTTCAAAAGATGAGATTGAGGAAACTAGCGCGACAGAGGAGAGCAAGCAAAGAAAAGGATGAAAAGGTGAAATTAGAAGAGTTAACTATGGAGAAAGAAAAGGGCGCTAAAATTGAAAATTTGCTAGCAGAAGAAAGCGACAAAGTTTTGGCTGTTAAGGAGTTAAATAAAAGGTTAAGTGAAGAGATTTCACTTAAAAATAATGAAATTGCAGAAGCAAGGGACAGAATATATGGCTTACTAGATATGGTTTTGAAAAACAATATGAAGTCTTCTGTCAATGTTGACAATGATAGACAGAAAGTTGCTCAGAGAGAGGTCATACATAGTAAATATAGATCTTATCGTGGGAAATACAACTTTCCTAGTTCTAATATTACTGATAGTTCCAGTAATAATTCTTGGCGTCAGACCAACAAAGATTCTTGTATAACAGCCAGTTCTGTTGGTCAGGAAAAGAAAGGTGATAAATTTCAGGTCAAGACTCATAAGAGCAAATATTTCTCTACTACTGGAAATACTCAGAAATTAATAGCGGGTGTTGAGGCTATTACTACTTGTTCCAAAGATGAAACCCATATGCGGAACAATAGAGATACTATTGTTTCTGGCAGTTGTCACATTCAGCACAGTCAGTTTGAAACTATTGGTAAAGATATTCCCATAGGGGAAAAGAAAAACAGTTCTAGTAAGAGAGATAACCCCAAGATTAAACATTACCAAGGGAGATCACTAAATAATAATTTTCCTTCTCCTAGATACTGTAGACAATTTAACAAATCTCAAAGTTTTGATTGTAAGAATGTTGGAAAGTATAATAGAGATAATGGCTTTTCAAATGTTGCTTTACATCACCAGAATAATATTCCTCAACAAACGACTAATGTCATTATTTGTAAACAAGACAACGGTAATAATAAGTATTTTGATCATGGAACAAATAACACTAGTCAACAACCAAAATGTACCAGAAATGAAAATAGCTGATCTTAACTAATTTTGGTGTGCTGAAAACGAAAATGACATTAAAAAATATTGATTGGCTCTAGTTTTCAAGATATATGCTACTAGTTTATTTAATTAAGTTTAATTTATATATATATGACGCAACTGTTGTGGGCGATTGCATAATTTTTTCTAATGACCAATAAAAATGTAACTAGAAGTTGATGATGCAATCCTACCTATGATTACATCACCTTTGTGTATAAATATCTCATCTCTGATAAAATTTTGCCATTAGTTAGTGCATTTGTCCTTATCAAAAGTATCGTAGTTAGAAATGCCTAGGACATGTGTGAACAGTGCTAACAATTTCTGTTACATATGTGGTGAGGTGACATTTCTATTACAAAACCGAAATACCTTGTATAACTAAAGTGATTAAGAAGGCGTACAGTTTGTATTTTGGCTGCAGAATAGGAGATCAAGATAAGAGCTGGGCGCCACACATATGCTGCAATACATGTGCAGCACATCTTAAACTGTGGTTGACTGGCAAAAGGCAAGCTATGCCTTTTGCAGTCCTAATGATTTGGAGAGAGCCCACTGATCATCTCAACAATTGTTACTTTTGCATGGTCCCTCCAATTGGGAAAGGCATATCAAAGAAGAAAAAATGGACTCTGGAATATCCAAACATCCCCTCTGCAATACGTCCGGTACCACATGGCGATGACCTACCAGTTCCCAAAGTGCCAGAATCATTTTCAGCTGCTTCCACTGATGAAGAAGAGGACATTGGTGGTCCTGAACCATCAACCTCAAGCGACCCAGATTTTGAGCAAACTACATCCACTAAACCACACTTAATAACCCAAGGTGAACTGAATGATCTTGTAAGAGATCTGAATTTACCGAAGAACAAGGCGGAGCTTTTGGGTTCCAGATTGCAACAGTGGAATCTCCTAGCAGAAGATGTTACAATTTCTGTGTATAGGAACCGCCAGAAGCCGCTTATTACATTCTTTTTCAAAGAGGGTGACCTTTCTGCGTGCCACAACATTTCTGGTTTAATGGCAGCCCTCAAAATCAGTTACGTACCGGAAGAGTGGAGGCTTTTCATTGATTCATCCAAGACGAGTCGAGTCTTAAAACTGTTTTGTTGAATAATGGTAATGTGTTACCGTCAATTCCAGTTGGTCACGCAGTTCATATGAAAGAAACTTATGAAAACATTAAGCAGCTTTTGAAGTGTATAAACCACGATCATCATCTTTGGTCACTTTGCGGTGACTTAAAAGAGGTCGCTCTTTTGCTTGGACTACAGGGTGGATACATCAAATACTGTTGCTTTCTCTATGAGTGGAATAGCCGTGCACGAAGTGACCATTACATCAGAAGACATTGGCCAATCAGGCAGTCATTGCAGCCTGGCAGTAAGAACGTTGAGAATCCAGCACTTGTCGACACCAGCAAGATTATGTTGCCACCCTTGCATATTAAGCTGGGTCTCATGAAAAACTTTGTCAAGGTAATGGAGAAAACAGATGAGGCTTTCAAATACCTCATCAGAAAATTTCCAAGACTGAGTGAAGCTAAAATAAGAGAGGGAATATTTGTTGGTCCGCAAATTCGAAAACTTCTTCATGATGACGAGTTTCTTTGCGTGTTGCATGGCAAGGAAAAAGCAGCATGGCTAGCTTTTAAGTCAGTGGTGGACAATTTTCTTGAAACAACAGATCTGATAATTACAATGAAATTGTAGAAAATTTCCTTCTGAAGTATAAGAGTCTTGGCTGCAACATGTCTTTGAAAATTAATTTTCTGGATTCTCATCTGGATTTCTTTACGTCAAACTTAGGAGCGGTCTGTGATGAGCATGGTGAACGATTTCACCAGGACATTGCTGCTATGGAGACAAGGTATCAAGGCAATTGGAGCCCTTCAATGCTTGCTGATTAATGTTGGACTGTGACAAGAGACACCTCATCGACTGACTACAAGAAGCAAGCAGAGAGCTCGAACAGCGACTGAATAATGACGGAATGGGTTCAAATGTGCCTTTTTAAAACATGATATGTGAACTTTAAATAATTTTTTTATTTATTCTATCATTTTATGTTGAAATATCAATTAATTGAGTTTGTAATCACAATTTTTATAATGCTAAAGTAGAAAGACTAGCTGTTCACCCCAGAGAATTAAACAAGCATACATTGTTTGTATTACTGTAATGTAAATTCATCATTTAAAAAAAAACCAGAGCCAATTGGTGAATTTCATTATGATATTTGAAATCAGCATGTCAAAATCAATAAGAAATAGTATATTTAATTTCTGGTACAAAAAACTTTTGAAAATTTGTTGACTAGTGTAATAAGCGCAATTGTGCTAATTTTGTTCAACATGAGCCCAGAGTCATTTATAATCAAAGTAAACAGAGTAAAAATAACAGTGGATGCTTGAATACTATTGCCTGCTCTGGTTGTTGTTGTGAATATAACACTTTGTTTCAGCGTAAGGCAGCGGCGACATTCAAGGTCGGTCATGTTGTCCCCAAGAATTCTATGATATCTACATGTGATAGAGAGAGCTAGTGACATCGTGAAGAGACCGGGTTTTTACACAAGCCGGTGCTGGGTAATTGTAAATGTGATTTCTACGTTTTTCTCATTTCTACGTTTTTCTCATTAAAACATTTCGGTCAGAAATGTGAGTCAACTTGCTCGAGTAGTCAAAAACCTGGCGTCAAACTAAAATCTGAGGTGTTGCTTTCTGAAGGTCAAGCATGTTTACAAGAGAGTGGGAGACTTCGCGTCTGATTTTTTTTTATGTGAAGATAGTAAATATTTTTGTATTCTATATTAGTACATGACATGTTATTGTTTTGAAATAACATATAATTTTGTTGTCATGATTATTTCTATGCATCATTTGATTGCCATAATTTTTTTGGTTTTGTTGTTATTTTTATGTCAGTAGTTTGATGTCATGGTTAATTAATATATAGAACATACAGAGAAGATGTGAATTATCTGTTATGTGGTGAAATGTAATTTTGAAAATAGCGTGCATGTATCATAAATGATCTTGTATTTGGATTTGTCAACATATTGTGAAACTTTGTTTTTCCAGAACTTGATTTCTTGCCAGTCAGGTATGCAGATTATTTTCCTAGCAGATTATTTAAAAAAAAAAAAAAAAAAAAAAACTTATTTTTGTAGATATTTTTATAGAACCTTTTTTATATTTCATATTAGCAAAAAAGGGTAGATTTATTTATAATGTATATCTTATCGATTTGAGTAAGAGATAGAGTTATAGCTAAATAGCATTTTACTGAGCTGAACGTAATTGTCAGCAGAAATAACTTAAAGGATAAATTAAATTTACATGTGTTGATTTAAGGGTTTCTTCGAGATAGGATTTTTGTTTTATATTTCACTCATTTTGTTAAAATATTGATTTCATTATTAGGTTTTAGTGGTCTTGAATTACTTAAAAATTAAATACTGTTTTTATGTAACTTATCGTTAAAAAAAATATATGTTTGTACGGTACTTTTGAAAATGATTTTTTTTTTTTTTTTGGCATTGTAATTTTTTGTTGAATGTGCCCAGCATTTGACTGCGTGATATCATTGATATGTAGATTGATTAGTTCTTGTAAAAAGTTGTTTTTTATTATGATGTATTTTTTATTTTACCGCTTGATTGTGCATTGGTCGTATTAGTTATAGCAATGCTATTACTTGTTTGTTCCATGCCTATAATTTATTTATTTTAGTTTTGTATAACTCTTGTAACTTGGTTAAATTACTTATTAGGTTTTGTTTAGTTATAAATTATTTTTTGATGGTGTTAGTATAGATATACTTTGATATTTTGTGTTGTGCCTTTCGATCATATTTATATATTTATTTTTGAATAGGTTATCTGATCAAAACAGTTATTAGTATATACTGTTATTGACTTTCTCTGCGTTCGTGCCTTTGCTTTCTATCTGTCTTTGGTAACTATTCTTCATTTCATTCCTCCTTTTCTGTTGTCTTTTCGGTATGGATTTCATATCTTGTTTATACTTTCGTACCTCATCTTCGTTTTACTTGATTCTACTTGTATACTTTGTCTTCTTTCAACACTTATACTTCTATTCTTTGTATTGTTGGAGTGGTTATATGACTTGATATAACATATCTACTTATGATAGTGGTATTTATTTTACATGTAATTGTCCAACTTAATTATGAGTATATGGTATTATTGAGTTCTTATTTTTTTTTACAGATCATTCTTCTTTTGATTGATCTTGTGTTTTCTTTTTCGATCGGTTGTTGTCGGTTTGGTTTGTACTAAATATACGTATACTTGACTTAATTTTGGAACTGATCATATTTGTATATTTAACTAATTACTTTTTATACTTAGCTGATTATACTGTATGCTTTAATTGCTACTTTACACTTTAATGCTGATATTTGTTGTAGATATAATTTTGATTTAAAATAAGGTGTTTTTTTTTGTAGGCATATGTTAGAGCTACATTTTCTTCTAAATTTTTTGTTTTTGGGAGTTAATTTTTTTCAAAAAAATGATAGAATCATTTTTTTTCCCGGAGCGGGTGGTAACTGTTGCAAGTGGAACTTATGGAAGGGGAAGTAATCTTTAGAATGTTTTGAACAAATTAAATTTCGAGTTGCAACGCTTGGTTAAGCGGATACTTGTCTGACTTTAGGATAGAATTATCTTTTCCTATTTTTCGGGTGACAGAGTACAGATAAGCGTGTGAACGCTGTTTAATGTATTTATTCTGTACTGTTTTGAGTCATGTGAATAGCTCGCAGCTAGTCTGCATGTGTTATCGAGAGCGGTGTTCAAGACAGCCGAATCTCGTGACGGGATTTTTGGCGGGACTTGTGTGTGATTTGAGAGTTGTGTTTTTGGGCGTGGACCGTGTAGGTCGAGTCCCAGTGTTTTTTGGATAATGTATGCCTACGTAGGATTTGAGAAAATGTCGACTTATATATTTCGCTGTGTGTACAGCCTATTCGATAAACTGCAGTGAAGATTTGTTTAGGCCATATGAACATTATTATAGCTGCCGTGTGTTGCAGGCTTTATGGAGTAATGAAGTACTGTTTAGGCCATATGAAGATTATTATAGCTGCCGTGTGTTGCAGGCTTTATTGAGTAATGCAGTACCGTTTAGGCCATATGAAGATTATTATAGCTGCCGTGTGTTGCAGGCTTTATGGAGTAATGAAGTACTGTTTAGGCCATATGAAGATTATTATAGCTGCCGTGTGTTGCAGGCTTTATGGAGTAATGAAGTACTGTTTAGGCCATATGAAGATTATTATAGCTGCCGTGTGTTGCAGGCTTTATGGAGTAATGAAGTACTGTTTAGGCCATATGAAGATTATTATAGCTGCCGTGTGTTGCAGGCTTTATGGAGTAATGAAGTACTGTTTAGGCCATATGAAGATTATTATAGCTGCCGTGTGTTGCAGGCTTTATGGAGTAATGAAGTACTGTTTAGGCCATATGAAGATTATTATAGCTGCCGTGTGTTGCAGGCTTTATGGAGTAATGAAGTACTGTTTAGGCCATATGAAGATTATTATAGCTGCCGTGTGTTGCAGGCTTTATGGAGTAATGGAGTAATGTTTAGGCCATATGAAGATTACTATAGCTGCCGTGTGTTGCAGGCTTTATGGAGTAATGAAGTACTGTTTAGGCCATATGAAGATTATTATAGCTGCCGTGTGTTGCAGGCTTTATTGAGTAATGCAATACTGTTTAGGCCATATGAAGATTATTATAGGCCAGGATGTGGACAGGCCGTATTATACATATTCAATGCAGTATTATATTATATGATTCGTGTTTTGCTGTCGAATGTGTGTCATTTATGTCATCGTGTCTGTGTTGCAAACTTAATAAACAGTAGCGAACTGTTCCAGTCGTTTGCAACCCTTTTTGACTCCTGCATGTACTCTTACGTACGCACTGTGGTGTGCGAACATATCAACACACACCCAGGTCAACATTCCAGACACAGTGACAGGACAGCAGCACACATATATTGAATTAGCCTGTGTGGCGATGATATAGACCAAACCACTACACTCGCAACAGTGGGTGTAAACAGACTAATAATATTAACGTTTAATCACATTTATTGAAAACACCAAGGTAAGGGGGGTGTATCAACTGTCCTCATCAATTTGAGAATTGTTCACCAATTCTGAGAGGAACTTGAACCTTTTCGCAATCTGCTCATATGGGTCAATCCTCTTGCGTAACTGGATTATCAAGCAGTCATAGAGTTGATATAGAACTTCTATCCTAAATTTGTCAGCTCCTCTCAAAGAAGCAATACTGACTCTCAAACTTTGGGATTGTTGAAATATATACAACAACAAAATTAATTAATTAAGTTGAGTCGTGCGACTATTGTCGCATGCTTTGAAAGGAACAAATTTTAGGTCTACTTTCTGAGAAACCGTTTTTTCGTTTACGGCTAGCCTACATGATACTTTAAGCAGGGAAAGCTGCAGCCAAAGGAAATATGAGGGATCTGTACAACAACGTAAGGAAGCTAACAGGGAATTAGAAGCAAGCAAATGGTTAATAACCTTTTCATTTTTATTTTAACTATTATTTTGTATTGAATTACACTATATTATTATTTTTTTAAAACCCCTTCTCATACAGTAGACCCAACATTTTTAAGCAATGTGGACTAAAGTCACTTTTGGGGGCCCTCCGGGATTAGGGGCCCTGAAGCTTAAGCTTCATTAGTTTCATAGTAGATCCGCCACTGCGTCTTGCACAAGTCAATAAATCAGTCATATCAAAGAAGACATCTACCAGTTAGCCTCAGGCCCCAATTGTCCTTCGTGGCGCGTGGTGTTTGCTTAAAAGTAAACATGTTCACCGAAGTATTGTAACAAATCAAAAATCTTCTTAATCCAATCATTTATTTAAAATGTTTCTGGCTTTACTACTTATTAAAGAAACGAAAAAATACAATCTCATCATGACAAGTTTATATCTCTAAGATGTTGTTTAATTTAAAATATATCCACAAAACTTAATTCTCTATCACAATAGTAGTAGAGAATGGCGGAAACAGGTATGATTCTGCAGGAGCGCTGCAGGAGCACCTGCTGGAGCATGACTTTTATATAGCAAAAATTCTGCAGGAGCGCTGCAGGGGCAAGATGGCGGACTTGAGCTAACAAGGGGAGGTTATTTTTAAAGGTATTTTTATATAACAAGAAGAGGAGGGACAAGATGGCGGATTTGAGCTAACAAGGGGGAGATAACAAGAAGAGGAGGCGCAAGATGATGGACTTGAGCTAACAAGGGGAGGTTATTTTTAGACTTTTATATAACAAGAAGACGATGTTAATATAAGGAAAATGTGGCAAGATGGCGGACTTGAGATAACAAGAAGACGCTGTTTATATAAGGAAAATGTTGCAAGATGGTGGTTTTTTTATATATTATTAGTATAGCCAAATTAGGTAGTGTTAGACAAACAACATTTAGACTTTTAGATAATAGGAAAATATATATTTAGACAATATGTATACGTTAGATATAGACATATATTGAGACATACATATTTTACAACATTTATACAAACATTTAGACAAACAATTAGACGATATATAGGTAACAAAAAAGCGTTTTAGTTAATATAGTTTTTATTTTATATTCAATAGTGTTTTTTTGTAATAGCAAAACAGATATGGTAATATATAGTATTTTTTAACGTAATACATTATGCAGTAATTTTTTACAAAATGTACATTATGCAGTAATTTGTTAGCAAATGAATATATAATTATATGGTGTATATGGTGACATAATCAAACATTGATATTTTCACATAGTGATATGTACAATTAAAAAATAATTATATTTTATATATGAAAGACAGTATTTTTTAACATTATCAAACATTGATATTTTTCACATATTAATGTACAATAATACATATTTATATAGGAAGGGTGTGTGTATATCACAGTTTGTTTATACATTATCACAGGGGTACAGGCCAGACCTTGAGGGATATGTGTCGTCACATTGTCGAGGAGCGCTGCAGGAGCACCTGCAGGAGCATGACTTTTATATAGCAAAAATTCTGCAGGAGCGCTGCTGGGGCAAGATGGCGGACTTGAGCTAACAAGGGGAGGTTATTTTTAAAGGTATTTTTATATAACAAGAAGAGGAGGGACAAGATGGCGGATTTGAGCTAACAAGGGGGAGATAACAAGAAGAGGAGGCGCAAGATGGTGGACTTGAGCTAACAAGGGGAGGTTATTTTTAGACTTTTATATAACAAGAAGACGATGTTAATATAAGGAAAATGTGGCAAGATGGCGGACTTGAGATAACAAGAAGACGCAGTTTATATAAGGAAAATGTTGCAAGATGGTGGTTTTTTTATATATTATTCTTCTTCTTCTTCCGTCCTTAGCCACCGACCGTCAAAGCAGTCAGTGGCCATTACGCCTAGTGGCGTCTTAGGGCAACAGCAGATAGGTTTTCTTTGCCATTGTGTCCCATCACGCCTATTGGCGTCTTTAGGGCAACGGCAAATCAATCCATTTGCTGTTGTTTCCGTAATCGAAGTGACTGGCAAACGGGTGATCAGCCCCTTGGTTATATATTATTAGTATAGCCAAATTAGGTAGTGTTAGACAAACAACATTTAGACTTTTAGATAATAGGAAAATATATATTTAGACAATATGTATACGTTAGATATATACATATATTGAGACATACATATTTTACAACATTTATACAAACATTTAGACAAACAATTAGACGATATATAGGTAACAAAAAAGCGTTTTAGTTAATATAGTTTTTATTTTATATTCAATAGAGTTTTTTGTAATAGCAAAACAGATATGGTAATATATAGTATTTTTTAACGTAATACATTATGCAGTAATTTTTTACAAAATGTACATTATGCAGTAATTTGTTAGCAAATGAATATATAATTATATGGTGTATATGGTGACATAATCAAACATTGATATTTTCACATAGTGATATGTACAATTAAAAAAATAATTATATTTTATATATGAAAGACAGTATTTTTTAACATTATCAAACATTGATATTTTTCACATATTAATGTACAATAATACATATTTATATAGGAAGGGTGTGTGTATATCACAGTTTGTTTATACATTATCACAGGGGTACAGGCCAGACCTTGAGGGATATGTGTCGTCACATTGTCGTCACATTGTCGTCACGTCGTAAGAAATATTTTATGTGTATATACGTGTAGGTATCTGTGTGTACAGACAGTTTAAATGTTGAGGGGTGAGGTGGTGACGTTGTCGGGGTGTACTTGTCGTTTTATGTAAAAGTAAGAAAGGGCGTTGCGGTGTTGTTCGTATGTGTAGATGGAGGAATTGTGTGCCCGGAACCCGATATTTTTCCCACCCTGTGCCTGTTGTGTGTTGAGGACGTCTAGGAATGTGTGTTTGTCTACTTTGTTGTGGTGTTTGTTGAGTCCTTTGGTGGTGGTTTTGTCGTAGTCGCCAAAACAGTGATATGTCTTGCTACAGAGGGAAACCATCCCTCTGCCTTCGTACTCTAATTTAAAAAGGCCCGGTGTCCGCTTGTCGAATAAGGTTTGTTCGCGGCATTTCTGACAAAGGGCGCGCGTTTTACCCTCGCTAGCTATAAAGTCGGGTCTATGGTCGGGACATACTTCGGCGGGGAACCACTGGTGGTAGGAGCTATAAAATTCCTGTCGCAAAGCTGGCTTAACAACGTCCGCTAAGTTGTCTGAACTAAGGGCCAAGTAAAGGCTGTCTGTGTCCGTCTCGCACAACTGAAAGTCTGACCTATCTACAAATTTATCTAAACAGTCGTAGTAAAATTCTAACATGCGTAATTTAGCGTATTGGTAGACGAAAAATCCTATCTGAACGGGGAGGTCCCAACATATAGTCTGTTTCAGTTTCTCTACTTCGAATATGTCGTCCGTCACTAACGTCATTTTCCTAAAGCGGGGTGAGTTTATTTGGTCAGAGGTACCCTCGCCCATCGTATACGAGACATCCACGTGCTTCGCTTTATTGGTTAATGTCTTGCCGTAGGCCGCGTTACCTAGCAGTTTCATGGTCTCGCTGGTAATGGCGTAGGCAGGATCAGTATCACCCTGTCGACGCGCGTTTGAAACAGTGTCCCCAAACTGCTTGAAACACGTCACGGGTGTATACTCAAGCACCTGGTAGATACAGGTGACTTCTAAGCCTTTGGTTAGGTACCAGCGAAGCAGAGGTGTCGTCAGGAGAATCTTTTTGCCCACATAACTCCCGATCAACGTCCGTCTGGGGGTAGTCAGGAGTTTATGTTTTTCGGCGTATTCCCGCATGAAAGGCCCAATATCTTCCCTCGTGACGTCGACATTCTTAAAAATGGGCGTCATCTCAGAGAAATGGTCTTTTAAAGAGTCGGGGACATGGATGTCACACTCGACTAGGCCAAACAAGGTCTCGTCCAGCACCGAGGCGAGAATATTTTCTTTTGTCAGGGGGTACCGACATTTCGTGTAAGATGGTTTCTGGTTCGGGAAGGTGGCGTTCAGAAAACGACGGATTGATGGGTCGGTTTTCTTCAACGCCTGCCACTCGCATTCCCACATTTCGACAACGGTAACGTTGCAATGGCCCCGTAAATAAGAACTTGTTTCCACCGTATCTGCGTACAACTCAGCCAATGGTTTGTTGTTGACTGGGTTAACGTCACGACCGGCGGTTAGTGGGCAGTTAGGGTGGCCGTGGAATAGGCACCCATGGAACTGGTAGGCGGTCTGAGAGTATTTGTCCCAACCGTCTACCCTAACGCATACATCACCCAACGCCTTCTCACGTCCGTTAAACTGGGTTTTTAAGGTCACTTTTTTTTGGTGGGAGACCCAAGCCAAATAGTCGCCGCACTGCACGGCATATTTGTGGAGTTTGTGGTGCTTGAAACCAGTAGTAGGGAATGGCGGAAACAGGTATGATTCTGCAGGAGCGCTGCAGGAGCACCTGCAGGAGCATGACTTTTATATAGCAAAAATTCTGCAGGAGCGCTGCAGGGGCAAGATGGCGGACTTGAGCTAACAAGGGGAGGTTATTTTTAAAGGTATTTTTATATAACAAGAAGAGGAGGGACAAGATGGCGGATTTGAGCTAACAAGGGGGAGATAACAAGAAGAGGAGGCGCAAGATGGTGGACTTGAGCTAACAAGGGGAGGTTATTTTTAGACTTTTATATAACAAGAAGACGATGTTAATATAAAGAAAATGTGGCAAGATGGCGGACTTGAGATAACAAGAAGACGCTGTTTATATAAGGAAAATGTTGCAAGATGGTGGTTTTTTTATATATTATTAGTATAGCCAAATTAGGTAGTGTTAGACAAACAACATTTAGACTTTTAGATAATAGGAAAATATATATTTAGACAATATGTATACGTTAGATATAGACATATATTGAGACATACATATTTTACAACATTTATACAAACATTTAGACAAACAATTAGACGATATATAGGTAACAAAAAAGCGTTTTAGTTAATATAGTTTTTATTTTATATTCAATAGTGTTTTTTGTAATAGCAAAACAGATATGGTAATATATAGTATTTTTTAACGTAATACATTATGCAGTAATTTTTTACAAAATGTACATTATGCAGTAATTTGTTAGCAAATGAATATATAATTATATGGTGTATATGGTGACATAATCAAACATTGATATTTTCACATAGTGATATGTACAATTAAAAAATAATTATATTTTATATATGAAAGACAGTATTTTTTAACATTATCAAACATTGATATTTTTCACATATTAATGTACAATAATACATATTTATATAGGAAGGGTGTGTGTATATCACAGTTTGTTTATACATTATCACAGGGGTACAGGCCAGACCTTGAGGGATATGTGTCGTCACATTGTCGTCACATTGTCGTCACGTCGTAAGAAATATTTTATGTGTATATACGTGTAGGTATCTGTGTGTACAGACAGTTTAAATGTTGAGGGGTGAGGTGGTGACGTTGTCGGGGTGTACTTGTCGTTTTATGTAAAAGTAAGAAAGGGCGTTGCGGTGTTGTTCGTATGTGTAGATGGAGGAATTGTGTGCCCGGAACCCGATATTTTTCCCACCCTGTGCCTGTTGTGTGTTGAGGACGTCTAGGAATGTGTGTTTGTCTACTTTGTTGTGGTGTTTGTTGAGTCCTTTGGTGGTGGTTTTGTCGTAGTCGCCAAAACAGTGATATGTCTTGCTACAGAGGGAAACCATCCCTCTGCCTTCGTACTCTAATTTAAAAAGGCCCGGTGTCCGCTTGTCGAATAAGGTTTGTTCGCGGCATTTCTGACAAAGGGCGCGCGTTTTACCCTCGCTAGCTATAAAGTCGGGTCTATGGTCGGGACATACTTCGGCGGGGAACCACTGGTGGTAGGAGCTATAAAATTCCTGTCGTAAAGCTGGCTTAACAACGTCCGCTAAGTTGTCTGAACTAAGGGCCAAGTAAAGGCTGTCTGTGTCCGTCTCGCACAACTGAAAGTCTGACCTATCTACAAATTTATCTAAACAGTCGTAGTAAAATTCTAACATGCGTAATTTAGCGTATTGGTAGACGAAAAATCCTATCTGAACGGGGAGGTCCCAACATATAGTCTGTTTCAGTTTCTCTACTTCGAATATGTCGTCCGTCACTAACGTCATTTTCCTAAAGCGGGGTGAGTTTATTTGGTCAGAGGTACCCTCGCCCATCGTATACGAGACATCCACGTGCTTCGCTTTATTGGTTAATGTCTTGCCGTAGGCCGCGTTACCTAGCAGTTTCATGGTCTCGCTGGTAATGGCGTAGGCAGGATCAGTATCACCCTGTCGACGCGCGTTCGAAACAGTGTCCCCAAACTGCTTGAAACACGTCACGGGTGTATACTCAAGTCCTGGTAGATACAGGTGACTTCTAAGCCTTTGGTTAGGTACCAGCGAAGCAGAGGTGTCGTCAGGAGAATCTTTTTGCCCACATAACTCCCGATCAACGTCCGTCTGGGGGTAGTCAGGAGTTTATGTTTTTCGGCGTATTCCCGCATGAAAGGCCCAATATCTTCCCTCGTGACGTCGACATTCTTAAAAATGGGCGTCATCTCAGAGAAATGGTCTTTTAAAGAGTCGGGGACATGGATGTCACACTCGACTAGGCCAAACAAGGTCTCGTCCAGCACCGAGGCGAGAATATTTTCTTTTGTCAGGGGGTACCGACATTTCGTGTAAGATGGTTTCTGGTTCGGGAAGGTGGCGTTCAGAAAACGACGGATTGATGGGTCGGTTTTCTTCAACGCCTGCCACTCGCATTCCCACATTTCGACAACGGTAACGTTGCAATGGCCCCGTAAATAAGAACTTGTTTCCACCGTATCTGCGTACAACTCAGCCAATGGTTTGTTGTTGACTGGGATAACGTCACGACCGGCGGTTAGTGGGCAGTTAGGGTGGCCGTGGAATAGGCACCCATGGAACTGGTAGGCGGTCTGAGAATATTTGTCCCAACCGTCTACCCTAACGCATACATCACCCAACGCCTTCTCACGTCCGTTAAACTGGGTTTTTAAGGTCACTTTTTTTTGGTGGGAGGCATATTTGTGGAGTTTGTGGTGCTTGAAACCAGTAGTAGGGAATGGCGGAAACAGGTATGATTCTGCAGGAGCGCTGCAGGAGCACCTGCAGGAGCATGACTTTTATATAGCAAAAATTCTGCAGGAGCGCTGCAGGGGCAAGATGGCGGACTTGAGCTAACAAGGGGAGGTTATTTTTAAAGGTATTTTTATATAACAAGAAGAGGAGGGACAAGATGGCGGATTTGAGCTAACAAGGGGGAGATAACAAGAAGAGGAGGCGCAAGATGGTGGACTTGAGCTAACAAGAGGAGGTTATTTTTAGACTTTTATATAACAAGAAGACGATGTTAATATAAGGAAAATGTGGCAAGATGGCGGACTTGAGATAACAAGAAGACGCTGTTTATATAAGGAAAATGTTGCAAGATGGTGGTTTTTTTTATATATTATTAGTATAGCCAAATTAGGTAGTGTTAGACAAACAACATTTAGACTTTTAGATAATAGGAAAATATATATTTAGACAATATGTATACGTTAGATATAGACATATATTGAGACATACATATTTTACAACATTTATACAAACATTTAGACAAACAATTAGACGATATATAGGTAACAAAAAAGCGTTTTAGTTAATATAGTTTTTATTTTATATTCAATAGTGTTTTTTGTAATAGCAAAACAGATATGGTAATATATAGTATTTTTTAACGTAATACATTATGCAGTAATTTTTTACAAAATGTACATTATGCAGTAATTTGTTAGCAAATGAATATATAATTATATGGTGTATATGGTGACATAATCAAACATTGATATTTTCACATAGTGATATGTACAATTAAAAAATAATTATATTTTATATATGAAAGACAGTATTTTTTAACATTATCAAACATTGATATTTCTCACATATTAATGTACAATAATACATATTTATATAGGAAGGGTGTGTGTATATCACAGTTTGTTTATACATTATCACAGGGGTACAGGCCAGACCTTGAGGGATATGTGTCGTCACATTGTCGTCACATTGTCGTCACGTCGTAAGAAATATTTTATGTGTATATACGTGTAGGTATCTGTGTGTACAGACAGTTTAAATGTTGAGGGGTGAGGTGGTGACGTTGTCGGGGTGTACTTGTCGTTTTATGTAAAAGTAAGAAAGGGCGTTGCGGTGTTGTTCGTATGTGTAGATGGAGGAATTGTGTGCCCGGAACCCGATATTTTTCCCACCCTGTGCCTGTTGTGTGTTGAGGACGTCTAGGAATGTGTGTTTGTCTACTTTGTTGTGGTGTTTGTTGAGTCCTTTGGTGGTGGTTTTGTCGTAGTCGCCAAAACAGTGATATGTCTTGCTACAGAGGGAAACCATCCCTCTGCCTTCGTACTCTAATTTAAAAAGGCCCGGTGTCCGCTTGTCGAATAAGGTTTGTTCGCGGCATTTCTGACAAAGGGCGCGCGTTTTACCCTCGCTAGCTATAAAGTCGGGTCTATGGTCGGGACATACTTCGGCGGGGAACCACTGGTGGTAGGAGCTATAAAATTCCTGTCGCAAAGCTGGCTTAACAACGTCCGCTAAGTTGTCTGAACTAAGGGCCAAGTAAAGGCTGTCTGTGTCCGTCTCGCACAACTGAAAGTCTGACCTATCTACAAATTTATCTAAACAGTCGTAGTAAAATTCTAACATGCGTAATTTAGCGTATTGGTAGTGTTACGGTATATGATATTAACGCCGTCTGCTAAAGGTTAGCGGACGTGCAATTGTAAAGGTTAAGGCATTTAATATATTGCGATAGATGTTTCAATTATTGAACGCTCCATACACGATCGATTATGACGTGTATAGCGTTGTTTGGGTCACAGTCGGTAACTAGGAAACGCTACCCCTTTGCTACTTGACCGCCAAGCTGAATAGCTGCGTTTTGTTAACCTTCCAATTCAATGGCATGATATAGCCATTTATATGTGCATTTATGATGGACCAGGGTCAGTCCCAGAACTCTACATGAGAGGAAACTTATGGAGGTTAGTGATTAACTAAATCCTTGGAAGGAGAAAGATAATCGTCTACTTTATACGAAGTAATTAGACTCACAGTCTCACTGTCGGCAGGTAGCCATTCTATCTGCGCGTGCATATAGCTGTGATGTTCTGACGACAATTACTGCATTGTATCCTTAAACGGACATTGACACGTAAAACAGCAGTCTACGCTATTGATTGATTGATGCATGTACCTCATGTGTGAATTGAACTGTTTATGTATGTGTGTAATCCATATTAAATTGTGAAGGACTCGAACCGGAGGCATTATTGATTGAATCACGTTACACCATTCAATCTTATGAATTATGCATTTTATATCAAGTTGCTGAGTTAATAAGATGAACAGTTGTTTACATCTTGATGCCAAGTTCAGACATTACGACAAACCAAAAATGAGGTTCACCCCATTCGCGTACGAATATTAGCACGATCAGAATTCAAGCAACACAACCAGTTACCACACACGAAGGTCCTTCAACAAAAGTGGCGGCCGAATGCGGGGAACGACAGAAAAAAGAAACAAACTTCTGTTCCTTACGCACAGATTAACCATAATATTTACGATCAAGTTTCGATCACATGACCATTACGAAGCTGACGTGACGCACGTGATCATGAATAGCAACATGACGTCACTGTTGCATTGTCGCCGTGAAGAAGACATCTTTTCAACGCCTTTCTAGTTCGCTTCAAATTTATCAAGATGCACAAGATGGACTACCGTTGCCTGCCCATCAGGAGCAGACAGTCAAAGGCACAGGCCTAGCTGTTGACGACCTCTAGCACTGATATAAGCAACGGAAAAGATAAGTCTAGGTGTTTAACTGTTGTTATTGCAAACAGTGCTAACTGAGTCCATGCACTCTGCCTACATCGGCATGTTTTTACCTATGTTTAATGTAATTTTTGTTGTCTTAATGTGTTGTTAATTCGTGGGAGGTAGGGAGGATGAACCGAAATTAGATTCTGTGGCTCTCACGATGCCTGAATTGATTTCGGTCGTTTCTTAGGGCAGTTAAACGATTGCACTTTTGGAAGCCCCATTGAGGTTTGCCATTGGACTATCTGTCCAAATCTGCTGTCGTTTGACGATTTGTGTTAGCTGTACCGTTCCGTAGATAACTGGTGTATTTTATTCGTACTCAGTTAACAATTTTATTCAGTTTTGTATCATGTTCGTTAACTATTTCGTCCAGACTACTCTCACTATAATTTATTTTATGATTGTTAAATGTTCGTCCGTTATGAGTCCTGTGATGTCATCATTTTTTGCAGTCATTTTTTTTTTTTTGTACTTTGAATATTAAGTTGACCTCGGGTCAGACCTTGACCCTTCATTTGGCTTGTGACACTTCCGCTTGTTTTATTTAGTTCATAAATTCATTTTTAATTGTGAAAATGTCTTGTTTGCGTCTTAACATTGTTTGTACCCTTTAGTTGCATCATTGTTTTGTTTGTCCTCATGATATATATATTAAATACTACATTAATAATATGATATTATATGCAATAATACACTTGTAATTTAATTTAATTAATTTTTTCTGATATTTAAGGTTAATATGGGACATTGCATAATTATGCAGTGATAGTCCAAGAAAGTAGCACTACAATTTATAAGAGATGCCTAGGGCATAGAAAGAAAAGATTAGCAGAGAAAAAGGATGATGAAAGAAGGTGGAAGAGGACAAAGGTGCATTAATCGCTTAGTATCGATGGCCTCTCTAGAGAGCAGCTGCATGATCCCATCATAGCACAACATTATAGTGATGCATGTTTCAAACTGAATCATTTAGTTAGTTACGTGCATGATGTAGGAGTTTATTTTTACATTTTGATATATAAATTATTGTTATCTTTATACATTAACCCCAAATAAATAATTTAAAATTTATGGAATTTGTAAAACTGGTGTCTGTAAGGCAGCTGTATACTAAGAGATACAGACCGGGAGCAGCAAGTAGATGAAGCAACGTGACGGACAAAATAGCTTAAGGAATTGTAAGGAAGACGAGAATAAATTGCACGCGGAGGAAAATTTTTGTTAAAAAGACTGGAATTGGCGATTCAAATTGGAGAAAGCAAGATTACAAGAAAAGTGCTGCAGCAAACCTCTAATCACAGACCGAAATGGTATCATCAGCAAACTAAATTTTACAATATAAATTCACATTACTTACGTGGGACGACTTCATGTTTTGTACGTTTTTGAACAACTTGAAAATAACCCTATGCTGAATAGTATGGGTATAAGTTAACAGAATTTGGTGGATGTCAATGAGGTTATAAAATTCTGAATCCATAGCAAACACTACTGTTGTTTTTACATAAGACACTTTTATCCGAAGGTTTCACTGGGAGGACAAGTAGGTTGAACTATACGGGAATTACCTGCATCACACACGATTTTGAGGAATTCATTGCAAAAAATAATGAATACATTAATAGCTCTCGTTGTAGAATGGCAGAAGTAACCACCAACACTCACTCTACGGACACAAATTCTAGCTCATATTTATCAAAGGACTAAGGTATATCTTCGTTAGCAGCATTATTTGCTTAATTGCAGGAGGTCAAACGGTATTGGATTATATAATACGCTCTCTCTCCGCTCCACTTCTCATCGCGCTCGGCAATGCGATGAAATTTCAAATCTTTAGAGCAAAATTACTGTGGGTTCAATATGGCTACAATCATAAAACATCAAGGACATTGCTGTAGAATGCTTCGCACTCGCGCGTACACTCTCTCGCTCTACACATGTTACTTTAGAAGGGGACAACTTACGATTTAACAATAAAAATGAGTTTACCGAGGTAGCACCACGAGATAGAAATTATTCTTCAAACAAATAACAGATGGTAAAAACATACTTATAATCTTCACATATCAATCATACTCAGTAATGGAATGTTATTATTATGCTCGGAGATTTTAGAGAGATGCCAATTTGGAAATACCATGCTAGATGGGGTGCGAGTTGATCGGAAGATTAACTCGGAGATCGAGTCACTCTCAATGGATCAAATCTTATAATAAGCGACTCCAGTTAGAATTTCTGCAGTGAGCTATGAATCTGAATCACTTGACAATACTACCAACAGTTCCCCCATAGTTGCATTCGCGATGCATACACTAGAAGCGCTCGAACGCAACTATAAGAATGGAGATAGGTGAACATTGAATCGACTATGCCATTGGTTCGAGGTAAGAAGCTTGCATTACATGATGAATGTCTTCCGAA
The DNA here is from genome assembly GCA_024509875.1 of Oreohelix idahoensis. Taxonomy (NCBI): domain Eukaryota; kingdom Metazoa; phylum Mollusca; class Gastropoda; order Stylommatophora; family Oreohelicidae; genus Oreohelix; species Oreohelix idahoensis. The sequence goes on along the minus strand of JAMPIV010020145.1, from coordinate 3,654 downwards.
TGCAGGTAGACTGGAGGTGTCCAGACGTTGGAAAGTGATCACTAACCTGCTAACAGGGGATCAAACGAACAAACTGAAAGATCGTTGCTTCAGTGTGATGGAACTGGATCAACATCACGCATGATGGTTGAAGAAAACACAGGAGAAATGGAGCATTAGGACCTACATAGCTGAGAGAGCCAAAGTGTAGACCAGATTCAGGTGGCAAGACTATTGCTATTTAGCACGTGAGCAAACACATGAAGAACGACCACTGATTCACTTGGAAACCCTAAAAGATGTATGTACAAATTCATAGCGATATCATGGTTTGTACAGCTATACTGCAGTAAAAGCATTGTATCAGATGAGATAGTCCGACCTTGGAGAACATAGATAAAGATGTAAACATGGTGCGCACATAGAGGAATCAAAGAGAAAATAAGAGAGAAGAAAGCTGGTCATGGAATACAATACTTAGGATGCAAAAACACAACGAGGACCAATGTCGAAAAATATATAGAATATGTGACACTCAGAACAGAAGCAACCAAGACAAAAGTGCTCAGCATTTTTAAAACAGAATTTTAGCTGGGAAGGAATTGGGAGATATTAATCTCGGTAAAGATAATAAAAACATTGTTTGTGTATTAAAAAAGAACATATGATTAGAGTGTTTTACAATGACAAATCACAAATGGAAACAACAGGTTCTGGTCCGTATACCTTGTCGACGGTACATTCTTCAACTGCCGCCACATGTGACTCACATTGTCCCGCTGGAATATGGGAATCTAACGAAACGATTCGAGTCCTGTCTTCATTCTTTTGGCATCAGGAGTGTAACTCGATATTTGCAGTCATGTATTTTCGTTCTGTACACATGCACCAGAAGTGAAAGCAAGTGGAGCGTATTTCACACGGCGCCCTATGTGTCCGGCTTGCGATTATTTAGTAAAGACCGTTTGACAAGATGGCAAAAGGACTTAAACTGGTCATACGCAAACATCCGGGCCACCACCCGGCCCAACCCCAATTGCCTTGAGCAACTCCTCGATCCTTACTCACAGATTTCCCCACCCCGCCGCCCCATTAATGTGTTCGAGCCCTCTATTGGGACACATACCCCGATGTATCGGTACCCCCACCCTTCCATACCTTCTAGCCCACCCCACATTACCCATCTTATCAGTATTCCCCAGCTTAGGACCATGAGACCCACAACAACCCAACTCCCTCCCACCCCCCATGAAGGAAGTCATGGTACCACTTGGAACATTGATAGGAAATTTACCCCGTATTTTATTATTTATGAGTAAACTGGTGGGTTGAAGATTACCGATACGTCCTACACTTAAACAACTAATACATAAGGTTATGGTAAGCACGCCTATGATGGGATGAGCCATCCAGAATGTTTATTTGCTTATCGGGAGGTCCGCATGAACAATGGGCTTTTCCTTTGAATTAGTTTTTGGTGCTAAGAGGTTATGGGATAATAAACAACGATTATTAATCTGACCCGGAAGATGATCGGGGAATCAGTTTCTTAGAGTACGTGATTCCATTTTCGGAAGCACCCACCATTGAGTTTGAGTTGGAACACCACGAGTTCTTTGAGGCTGCAAAGTCTCGGCCTCGATTTCAAAAATAGGTCTCGACGATTACCAGCCCAATTATTACCTCGAGAGTCTAATGTGTTACTTCCACTAATCAATAAATTATTGATATTATTGGTATGGTCTTACAACGTATTGATAAAATTTCGACCGTTGATTACCGTCTGAGATATCAAGGGACAAAAAAAGTCACTATTTAATATTAAAATTGTCAAGCAATATTATACCGTCACGCCTCTCACCTTTCACTCCCTACTCGGTCAATTATTTATTGAACTAGAGAACAGTTATTATTGTTATTATTTACCCAGCTTAATCTGGCAGCCTAGGACGACAGAATTTTTTTTCTGAGGTTTAGTTACCGTTACGGTACCTGTAGTTACGTTAACCTAGATTTGGGGGATTGTAACGATTCTTACACGGTTTACAGCAAAGCGGTCGCGACAGATTGCTAAATTATTACAATCGTATCCAGATGTATTGACGAGTCGGGTCTAGTTCGGGTCTGCATCACCTATGCAATATTAATGATGATACTATTGTGTAATCCTCATTCTGTTCTTTCATTTCTTGCTAAAATACGTAAGGAACACTTGAAAGATGTTGTTCTGGCCGATCATTGAGTAGTAATTCGCGCATTTTCTTTCATTGCGCCGATTGTGGCAGAATCAAACTGTACCGGGCAGACTAGGTGCATGATTATAGAAATAAATGTAAGGATATAGATGTAAGTCTACCCATCACTTCGCACTAATATACTAAATTTTATACCAAGTCATTCTTATCTTTATTTTTTTATATATTTTATTTATTTTTTTTTTTTTATTTTTTCCCCCAGAGAGAGAAACAGCTAAGTACTAGCACAATTGTAGAACATGTCTTAAGTGGAATCTCAGATGCCCCTGGGAATATCAATCCGCAGTCCGTTCTTGCAAAAGCTCGACAGCTTCCCTAGCATCAGGTAGACCCCCTCCCCCCCACACATGGACAGACACCCCCCTCCCCCTGTTTACCTTTGAGGACCTCAATCCCCTTGGGGACTCAGACTCCCACCCCCCCCTATCGACACCCCCCCGCGCCGATCATCACTAAACTCTTACTCAAAGGTCCCACCCGTGTACCCCACCGCACCCACACCTTTGGGACCTACCATTGGATGGGTATACCCCAAACTCCCCCCCCCTCCAGTTAAATCTAAACTTGCAGTCTTTAGAGAAACACGCCGGAGTTTGTTACCCCATCGCCCCCTCCCCCTGTAGACTTCCCCCAAATTGTCCTCCCCCCCCCCCTGTATTATTGTTAGAACCCCCCCGGTGAAGGTGACTTGGATCCCCTCCCCCCTCCCCCCCCCCCCCCCCCCCCCCCCCCCCCCCCCGCCCCACTCCCCATCCCCAACACCCCCCCCACTCCACACCCCCACCACCCCCCCCCCGCCCCCCCCCACCCCCCCCCCCCCCCCCCCCCGCCCCCCGCCCCCGCTCCCCCCCCCCCAACCCCCCAACACTCCCCCCCGCTCCCCGCCCACCCCCCCCCCCCCCCCCCCCCCCCCCCCCCCCCCCCCCCCCCCCCTCCCCCCCCCCCCCCCCCCATCCCCCCCCCCCCCCCCCCCCCCCCCCGCCCCCCCCCCCCCCCCCCCCCCCCCCCCCCCCTCTCCCCCCCCCCCCCCCCCCCCCCCCCCCCCCCCCCCCCCCGCCCCCCCCCCCCCCCCCCCGACCCCCCCCCCCCCCCCCCCCCCCCCCCCCCCCCCCCCCTCCCCCCCCCCCCCCCGCCACCCCCCCCCTCCCTCCCCCCAACCCCAGCCCCCCCCCCCCCCCCCTCCCCCCCCCCCCCCCGCCCCCCCCCCCCCCCCCCCCCCACCCCCCCTCCCCCCCCCCCCACTCCCCCCCCCCGCCCCCCCCGCCCCCCCCCCCCCCCAACCCCCCACCCCCCCAACCTCCACCCTCCCAACCCCAAACCCCACACTACCCCCCAACACCGCCACCCCCACCACCCCCCCCAACTATTTACCCCCCCACCCCTTCCCCCACCCTCCCCCCACACCCCCCCCCCCCCCCCC
>JAMPIV010020144.1:0-28080 GCA_024509875.1 Oreohelix idahoensis | reverse complement strand
GGTAGTAGAGCTAGAGGTAGTAGAGCTAGAGGTAGAGGTAGTAGAGCTAGAGGTAGTAGGGTAGAGGTAGTAGAGCTAGAGGTAGTAGAGCTAGAGGTAGTAGAGCTAGAGGTAGTAGAGCTAGAGGTAGTAGAGCTAGAGGTAGTAGAGCTAGAGGTAGTAGAGCTAGAGGTAGTAGAGCTAGAGGTAGTAGAGCTAGAGGTAGTAGAGGTAGAGCTAGAGGTAGTAGAGCTAGAGGTAGTAGAGGTAGAGGTAGTAGAGCTAGAGGTAGTAGAGCTAGAGGTAGTAGAGCTAGAGGTAGTAGAGCTAGAGGTAGTAGAGGTAGAGCTAGAGGTAGTAGAGCTAGAGGTAGTAGAGCTAGAGGTAGTAGAGCTAGAGGTAGTAGAGCTAGAGGTAGTAGAGGTAGTAGAGCTAGAGGTAGTAGAGGTAGAGGTAGTAGAGCTAGAGGTAGTAGAGCTAGAGGTAGTAGAGCTAGAGGTAGTAGAGGTAGAGGTAGTAGAGCTAGAGGTAGTAGAGGTAGAGGTAGTAGAGCTAGAGGTAGTAGAGCTAGAGGTAGTAGAGCTAGAGGTAGTAGAGGTAGAGCTAGAGGTAGTAGAGCTAGAGGTAGTAGAGGTAGAGCTAGAGGTAGTAGAGCTAGAGGTAGTAGAGCTAGAGGTAGTAGAGGTAGAGGTAGTAGAGCTAGAGGTAGTAGAGGTAGAGCTAGAGGTAGTAGAGCTAGAGGTAGTAGAGCTAGAGGTAGTAGAGGTAGAGGTAGTAGAGGTAGAGGTAGAGGTAGTAGAGCTAGAGGTAGTAGAGCTAGAGGTAGTAGAGCTAGAGGTAGTAGAGCTAGAGGTAGTAGAGCTAGAGGTAGTAGAGCTAGAGGTAGTAGAGCTAGAGGTAGTAGAGGTAGAGGTAGTAGAGGTAGAGGTAGTAGAGCTAGAGGTAGTAGAGCTAGAGGTAGTAGAGCTAGAGGTAGTAGAGCTAGAGGTAGTAGAGCTAGAGGTAGTAGAGGTAGAGGTAGAGGTAGAGGTAGTAGAGGTAGAGGTAGTAGAGCTAGAGGTAGTAGAGCTAGAGGTAGTAGAGCTAGAGGTAGTAGAGCTAGAGGTAGAGGTAGTAGAGCTAGAGGTAGTAGAGCTAGAGGTAGTAGAGCTAGAGGTAGAGGTAGTAGAGCTAGAGGTAGTAGAGCTAGAGGTAGTAGAGGTAGTAGAGCTAGAGGTAGTAGAGCTAGAGGTAGTAGAGCTAGAGCTAGAGGTAGTAGAGCTAGAGGTAGTAGAGCTAGAGGTAGTAGAGGTAGAGGTAGTAGAGGTAGAGGTAGTAGAGCTAGAGGTAGTAGAGGTAGAGCTAGAGGTAGTAGAGGTAGAGGTAGTAGAGCTAGAGGTAGTAGAGCTAGAGGTAGTAGAGCTAGAGGTAGTAGAGCTAGAGGTAGTAGAGCTAGAGGTAGTAGAGCTAGAGGTAGTAGAGCTAGAGGTAGAGGTAGAGGTAGTAGAGGTAGAGCTAGAGGTAGTAGAGCTAGAGGTAGTAGAGCTAGAGGTAGTAGAGGTAGAGGTAGTAGAGGTAGAGCTAGAGGTAGTAGAGGTAGAGGTAGTAGAGCTAGAGGTAGTAGAGGTAGAGGTAGTAGAGCTAGAGGTAGTAGAGGTAGAGGTAGTAGAGGTAGAGCTAGAGGTAGTAGAGCTAGAGGTAGTAGAGGTAGAGCTAGAGGTAGTAGAGCTAGAGGTAGTAGAGCTAGAGGTAGTAGAGCTAGAGGTAGTAGAGCTAGAGGTAGTAGAGCTAGAGGTAGTAGAGCTAGAGGTAGTAGAGCTAGAGGTAGTAGAGCTAGAGGTAGTAGAGCTAGAGGTAGTAGAGCTAGAGGTAGTAGAGCTAGAGGTAGTAGAGCTAGAGGTAGTAGAGCTAGAGGTAGTAGAGCTAGAGGTAGTAGAGCTAGAGGTAGTAGAGGTAGAGCTAGAGGTAGTAGAGCTAGAGGTAGTAGAGCTAGAGGTAGTAGAGCTAGAGGTAGTAGAGCTAGAGGTAGTAGAGCTAGAGGTAGAGCTAGAGGTAGTAGAGCTAGAGGTAGTAGAGCTAGAGGTAGTAGAGCTAGAGCTAGAGGTAGTAGAGCTAGAGGTAGTAGAGCTAGAGGTAGTAGAGCTAGAGGTAGTAGAGCTAGAGGTAGTAGAGCTAGAGGTAGAGGTAGAGGTAGTAGAGCTAGAGGTAGTAGAGCTAGAGGTAGTAGAGCTAGAGGTAGTAGAGCTAGAGGTAGTAGAGCTAGAGGTAGTAGAGGTAGAGGTAGTAGAGCTAGAGGTAGTAGAGCTAGAGGTAGTAGAGGTAGAGCTAGAGGTAGTAGAGCTAGAGGTAGTAGAGCTAGAGGTAGTAGAGCTAGAGGTAGTAGAGGTAGAGCTAGAGGTAGTAGAGCTAGAGGTAGTAGAGCTAGAGGTAGTAGAGCTAGAGGTAGTAGAGCTAGAGGTAGTAGAGCTAGAGGTAGTAGAGCTAGAGGTAGTAGAGCTAGAGGTAGTAGAGCTAGAGGTAGTAGAGCTAGAGGTAGTAGAGCTAGAGGTAGTAGAGCTAGAGGTAGTAGAGCTAGAGGTAGAGGTAGTAGAGCTAGAGGTAGTAGAGGTAGAGGTAGTAGAGCTAGAGGTAGTAGAGGTAGTAGAGCTAGAGGTAGTAGGTAGAGTAGTAGGTAGTAGAGCTAGAGCTAGAGGTAGTAGAGCTAGAGGTAGTAGAGCTAGAGGTAGTAGAGCTAGAGGTAGTAGAGGTAGAGGTAGTAGAGCTAGAGGTAGTAGAGCTAGAGGTAGTAGAGCTAGAGGTAGTAGAGCTAGAGGTAGTAGAGCTAGAGGTAGTAGAGCTAGAGGTAGTAGAGCTAGAGGTAGTAGAGCTAGAGGTAGTAGAGGTAGAGGTAGAGGTAGTAGAGGTAGAGGTAGTAGAGGTAGAGGTAGTAGAGGTAGAGCTAGAGGTAGAGGTAGTAGAGCTAGAGGTAGTAGAGCTAGAGGTAGTAGAGCTAGAGGTAGTAGAGCTAGAGGTAGTAGAGCTAGAGGTAGAGGTAGTAGAGCTAGAGGTAGTAGAGCTAGAGGTAGTAGAGCTAGAGGTAGTAGAGCTAGAGCTAGAGGTAGTAGAGCTAGAGGTAGTAGAGCTAGAGGTAGTAGAGCTAGAGGTAGTAGAGCTAGAGGTAGTAGAGCTAGAGGTAGTAGAGCTAGAGGTAGAGCTAGAGGTAGTAGAGCTAGAGGTAGTAGAGCTAGAGGTAGAGCTAGAGGTAGTAGAGCTAGAGGTAGTAGAGCTAGAGGTAGTAGAGCTAGAGGTAGTAGAGCTAGAGGTAGTAGAGCTAGAGGTAGTAGAGCTAGAGGTAGTAGAGCTAGAGGTAGTAGAGCTAGAGGTAGTAGAGCTAGAGGTAGTAGAGCTAGAGGTAGTAGAGCTAGAGGTAGTAGAGCTAGAGGTAGTAGAGCTAGAGGTAGTAGAGGTAGAGGTAGTAGAGCTAGAGGTAGTAGAGCTAGAGGTAGTAGAGGTAGAGCTAGAGGTAGTAGAGCTAGAGGTAGTAGAGGTAGAGGTAGTAGAGCTAGAGGTAGTAGAGCTAGAGGTAGTAGAGGTAGAGGTAGTAGAGCTAGAGGTAGTAGAGCTAGAGGTAGTAGAGGTAGAGGTAGTAGAGCTAGAGGTAGTAGAGCTAGAGGTAGTAGAGCTAGAGGTAGTAGAGCTAGAGGTAGTAGAGCTAGAGGTAGTAGAGCTAGAGGTAGTAGAGGTAGAGGTAGAGGTAGTAGAGGTAGAGGTAGTAGAGGTAGAGGTAGAGGTAGTAGAGGTAGAGGTAGTAGAGCTAGAGGTAGTAGAGCTAGAGGTAGTAGAGGTAGAGGTAGTAGAGCTAGAGGTAGTAGAGCTAGAGGTAGTAGAGGTAGTAGAGGTAGAGGTAGTAGAGCTAGAGGTAGTAGAGGTAGAGGTAGTAGAGGTAGAGGTAGTAGAGCTAGAGGTAGTAGAGCTAGAGGTAGTAGAGGTAGAGGTAGTAGAGGTAGAGGTAGTAGAGGTAGAGGTAGTAGAGCTAGAGGTAGTAGAGCTAGAGGTAGTAGAGCTAGAGGTAGAGGTAGAGGTAGTAGAGCTAGAGGTAGTAGAGCTAGAGGTAGTAGAGGTAGAGCTAGAGGTAGTAGAGCTAGAGGTAGTAGAGCTAGAGGTAGTAGAGCTAGAGGTAGTAGAGCTAGAGGTAGTAGAGCTAGAGGTAGTAGAGGTAGAGGTAGAGGTAGTAGAGCTAGAGGTAGTAGAGCTAGAGGTAGTAGAGCTAGAGGTAGTAGAGCTAGAGGTAGTAGAGCTAGAGGTAGAGCTAGAGGTAGTAGAGCTAGAGGTAGTAGAGGTAGAGGTAGTAGAGCTAGAGGTAGAGCTAGAGGTAGTAGAGCTAGAGGTAGTAGAGCTAGAGGTAGTAGAGCTAGAGGTAGTAGAGCTAGAGGTAGTAGAGCTAGAGGTAGTAGAGCTAGAGGTAGTAGAGCTAGAGGTAGTAGAGCTAGAGGTAGAGCTAGAGGTAGTAGAGCTAGAGGTAGTAGAGCTAGAGGTAGTAGAGCTAGAGGTAGAGCTAGAGGTAGAGGTAGTAGAGCTAGAGGTAGTAGAGCTAGAGGTAGTAGAGCTAGAGGTAGTAGAGCTAGAGGTAGTAGAGCTAGAGGTAGTAGAGGTAGAGGTAGTAGAGCTAGAGGTAGTAGAGCTAGAGGTAGTAGAGCTAGAGGTAGTAGAGCTAGAGGTAGTAGAGCTAGAGGTAGTAGAGCTAGAGGTAGTAGAGGTAGAGGTAGTAGAGCTAGAGGTAGTAGAGCTAGAGGTAGTAGAGCTAGAGGTAGTAGAGCTAGAGGTAGTAGAGGTAGAGGTAGTAGAGGTAGAGGTAGTAGAGCTAGAGGTAGTAGAGGTAGAGGTAGAGCTAGAGGTAGTAGAGCTAGAGGTAGTAGAGCTAGAGGTAGTAGAGCTAGAGGTAGTAGAGCTAGAGGTAGTAGAGGTAGAGGTAGAGGTAGTAGAGCTAGAGGTAGTAGAGGTAGAGCTAGAGGTAGTAGAGCTAGAGGTAGTAGAGCTAGAGGTAGTAGAGCTAGAGGTAGTAGAGGTAGAGGTAGTAGAGCTAGAGGTAGTAGAGCTAGAGGTAGTAGAGCTAGAGGTAGTAGAGCTAGAGGTAGTAGAGGTAGTAGAGCTAGAGGTAGTAGAGCTAGAGGTAGTAGAGGTAGAGGTAGTAGAGCTAGAGGTAGTAGAGCTAGAGGTAGTAGAGCTAGAGGTAGTAGAGGTAGAGCTAGAGGTAGTAGAGCTAGAGGTAGAGCTAGAGGTAGTAGAGCTAGAGGTAGTAGAGCTAGAGGTAGTAGAGCTAGAGGTAGAGGTAGTAGAGCTAGAGGTAGTAGAGCTAGAGGTAGTAGAGCTAGAGGTAGTAGAGCTAGAGGTAGAGGTAGTAGAGCTAGAGGTAGAGGTAGTAGAGCTAGAGGTAGTAGAGCTAGAGGTAGAGGTAGTAGAGCTAGAGGTAGTAGAGCTAGAGGTAGTAGAGCTAGAGGTAGTAGAGGTAGAGGTAGTAGAGCTAGAGGTAGAGCTAGAGGTAGTAGAGCTAGAGGTAGTAGAGCTAGAGGTAGTAGAGGTAGAGGTAGAGGTAGTAGAGCTAGAGGTAGTAGAGCTAGAGGTAGTAGAGCTAGAGGTAGTAGAGCTAGAGGTAGTAGAGCTAGAGGTAGAGGTAGTAGAGCTAGAGGTAGTAGAGCTAGAGGTAGAGGTAGTAGAGCTAGAGGTAGTAGAGCTAGAGGTAGTAGAGCTAGAGGTAGTAGAGCTAGAGGTAGTAGAGCTAGAGGTAGTAGAGCTAGAGGTAGTAGAGGTAGAGGTAGTAGAGCTAGAGGTAGTAGAGCTAGAGGTAGTAGAGCTAGAGGTAGTAGAGCTAGAGGTAGTAGAGCTAGAGGTAGTAGAGGTAGAGGTAGTAGAGCTAGAGGTAGTAGAGCTAGAGGTAGTAGAGCTAGAGGTAGAGGTAGTAGAGCTAGAGGTAGTAGAGCTAGAGGTAGTAGAGCTAGAGGTAGTAGAGGTAGAGCTAGAGGTAGTAGAGCTAGAGGTAGTAGAGCTAGAGGTAGTAGAGCTAGAGGTAGAGGTAGTAGAGCTAGAGGTAGTAGAGCTAGAGGTAGTAGAGCTAGAGGTAGTAGAGCTAGAGGTAGAGGTAGAGGTAGTAGAGCTAGAGGTAGTAGAGCTAGAGGTAGTAGAGCTAGAGGTAGAGGAGGTAGAGGTAGAGGTAGTAGAGCTAGAGGTAGTAGAGCTAGAGGTAGTAGAGCTAGAGGTAGTAGAGCTAGAGGTAGTAGAGCTAGAGGTAGTAGAGCTAGAGGTAGTAGAGCTAGAGGTAGTAGAGCTAGAGGTAGTAGAGGTAGAGCTAGAGGTAGTAGAGGTAGAGCTAGAGGTAGTAGAGCTAGAGGTAGTAGAGCTAGAGGTAGTAGAGCTAGAGGTAGTAGAGCTAGAGGTAGTAGAGCTAGAGGTAGTAGAGCTAGAGGTAGTAGAGCTAGAGGTAGTAGAGCTAGAGGTAGTAGAGCTAGAGGTAGTAGAGCTAGAGGTAGTAGAGCTAGAGGTAGTAGAGCTAGAGGTAGTAGAGCTAGAGGTAGAGGTAGAGCTAGAGGTAGTAGAGCTAGAGGTAGTAGAGCTAGAGGTAGTAGAGGTAGTAGAGGTAGAGGTAGTAGAGCTAGAGGTAGTAGAGCTAGAGGTAGTAGAGGTAGAGGTAGTAGAGCTAGAGGTAGTAGAGCTAGAGGTAGTAGAGCTAGAGGTAGTAGAGCTAGAGGTAGTAGAGCTAGAGGTAGTAGAGCTAGAGGTAGAGGTAGTAGAGCTAGAGGTAGTAGAGCTAGAGGTAGTAGAGGTAGTAGAGCTAGAGGTAGTAGAGCTAGAGGTAGTAGAGCTAGAGGTAGAGGTAGTAGAGCTAGAGGTAGTAGAGCTAGAGGTAGTAGAGCTAGAGGTAGAGGTAGTAGAGCTAGAGGTAGTAGAGCTAGAGGTAGTAGAGCTAGAGGTAGTAGAGCTAGAGGTAGTAGAGGTAGAGGTAGTAGAGCTAGAGGTAGTAGAGCTAGAGGTAGTAGAGGTAGAGGTAGAGGTAGTAGAGGTAGAGGTAGTAGAGCTAGAGGTAGTAGAGCTAGAGGTAGTAGTAGTAGAGCTAGAGGTAGTAGAGCTAGAGGTAGTAGAGCTAGAGGTAGTAGAGCTAGAGGTAGTAGAGCTAGAGGTAGTAGGGCTAGAGGTAGTAGAGCTAGAGGTAGTAGAGCTAGAGGTAGTAGAGCTAGAGGTAGTAGAGCTAGAGGTAGTAGAGCTAGAGGTAGTAGAGCTAGAGGTAGTAGAGCTAGAGGTAGTAGAGGTAGAGGTAGTAGAGCTAGAGGTAGTAGAGGTAGAGCTAGAGGTAGTAGAGCTAGAGGTAGTAGAGCTAGAGGTAGTAGAGCTAGAGGTAGTAGAGCTAGAGGTAGTAGAGCTAGAGGTAGTAGAGCTAGAGGTAGTAGAGCTAGAGGTAGTAGAGCTAGAGGTAGTAGAGCTAGAGGTAGTAGAGCTAGAGGTAGTAGAGCTAGAGGTAGTAGAGCTAGAGGTAGTAGAGCTAGAGGTAGTAGAGGTAGAGGTAGTAGAGCTAGAGGTAGTAGAGGTAGAGGTAGTAGAGCTAGAGGTAGAGGTAGTAGAGCTAGAGGTAGTAGAGCTAGAGGTAGTAGAGCTAGAGGTAGTAGAGCTAGAGGTAGTAGAGCTAGAGGTAGAGGTAGAGGTAGTAGAGCTAGAGGTAGTAGAGCTAGAGGTAGTAGAGCTAGAGGTAGTAGAGCTAGAGGTAGAGGTAGTAGAGCTAGAGGTAGTAGAGCTAGAGGTAGTAGAGCTAGAGGTAGTAGAGCTAGAGGTAGTAGAGCTAGAGGTAGTAGAGCTAGAGGTAGTAGAGCTAGAGGTAGTAGAGGTAGAGGTAGTAGAGGTAGTAGAGGTAGAGGTAGTAGAGCTAGAGGTAGTAGAGGTAGAGGTAGTAGAGCTAGAGGTAGTAGAGGTAGAGGTAGTAGAGCTAGAGGTAGTAGAGGTAGAGGTAGTAGAGCTAGAGGTAGTAGAGGTAGAGGTAGAGGTAGTAGAGCTAGAGGTAGTAGAGCTAGAGGTAGTAGAGCTAGAGGTAGTAGAGCTAGAGGTAGTAGAGCTAGAGGTAGAGGTAGTAGAGCTAGAGGTAGTAGAGCTAGAGGTAGAGGTAGTAGAGCTAGAGGTAGTAGAGCTAGAGGTAGTAGAGCTAGAGGTAGTAGAGCTAGAGGTAGTAGAGCTAGAGGTAGTAGAGCTAGAGGTAGTAGAGCTAGAGGTAGTAGAGGTAGAGGTAGTAGAGCTAGAGGTAGTAGAGCTAGAGGTAGTAGAGGTAGAGGTAGAGGTAGTAGAGGTAGAGGTAGTAGAGCTAGAGGTAGTAGAGCTAGAGGTAGTAGAGCTAGAGGTAGTAGAGCTAGAGGTAGTAGAGCTAGAGGTAGTAGAGCTAGAGGTAGTAGAGGTAGAGGTAGTAGAGCTAGAGGTAGTAGTAGAGGTAGAGGTAGAGGTAGTAGAGCTAGAGGTAGTAGAGCTAGAGGTAGTAGAGCTAGAGGTAGTAGAGCTAGAGGTAGTAGAGCTAGAGGTAGTAGAGCTAGAGGTAGTAGAGCTAGAGGTAGTAGAGCTAGAGGTAGTAGAGCTAGAGGTAGTAGAGGTAGAGCTAGAGGTAGTAGAGCTAGAGGTAGTAGAGGTAGAGCTAGAGGTAGTAGAGCTAGAGGTAGTAGAGCTAGAGGTAGTAGAGCTAGAGGTAGTAGAGCTAGAGGTAGTAGAGCTAGAGGTAGTAGAGGTAGAGGTAGTAGAGCTAGAGGTAGTAGAGCTAGAGGTAGTAGAGCTAGAGGTAGTAGAGCTAGAGGTAGTAGAGCTAGAGGTAGTAGAGGTAGAGGTAGTAGAGCTAGAGGTAGTAGAGCTAGAGGTAGTAGAGGTAGAGGTAGAGGTAGTAGAGCTAGAGGTAGTAGAGGTAGAGGTAGTAGAGCTAGAGGTAGTAGAGCTAGAGGTAGTAGAGCTAGAGGTAGTAGAGGTAGTAGAGCTAGAGGTAGTAGAGCTAGAGGTAGTAGAGGTAGAGGTAGTAGAGGTAGAGGTAGTAGAGCTAGAGGTAGTAGAGCTAGAGGTAGTAGAGCTAGAGGTAGTAGAGCTAGAGGTAGTAGAGGTAGAGGTAGTAGAGGTAGAGGTAGTAGAGCTAGAGGTAGTAGAGCTAGAGGTAGTAGAGCTAGAGGTAGTAGAGCTAGAGGTAGTAGAGGTAGAGGTAGAGGTAGTAGAGCTAGAGGTAGTAGAGCTAGAGGTAGTAGAGCTAGAGGTAGTAGAGGTAGAGGTAGTAGAGCTAGAGGTAGAGCTAGAGGTAGTAGAGCTAGAGGTAGTAGAGCTAGAGGTAGTAGAGCTAGAGGTAGTAGAGCTAGAGGTAGTAGAGCTAGAGGTAGTAGAGCTAGAGGTAGTAGAGCTAGAGGTAGTAGAGCTAGAGGTAGAGCTAGAGGTAGTAGAGCTAGAGGTAGTAGAGCTAGAGGTAGTAGAGCTAGAGCTAGAGGTAGTAGAGCTAGAGGTAGTAGAGCTAGAGGTAGTAGAGCTAGAGGTAGTAGAGCTAGAGGTAGTAGAGCTAGAGGTAGTAGAGCTAGAGGTAGTAGAGGTAGAGGTAGTAGAGGTAGAGCTAGAGGTAGTAGAGCTAGAGGTAGTAGAGGTAGAGCTAGAGGTAGTAGAGCTAGAGGTAGTAGAGGTAGAGGTAGTAGAGCTAGAGGTAGAGGTAGTAGAGCTAGAGGTAGTAGAGCTAGAGGTAGTAGAGCTAGAGGTAGTAGAGCTAGAGGTAGTAGAGCTAGAGGTAGTAGAGCTAGAGGTAGAGGTAGTAGAGGTAGAGGTAGTAGAGCTAGAGGTAGTAGAGCTAGAGGTAGTAGAGCTAGAGGTAGTAGAGCTAGAGGTAGTAGAGCTAGAGGTAGTAGAGCTAGAGGTAGTAGAGCTAGAGGTAGTAGAGCTAGAGGTAGTAGAGCTAGATGTAGAGCTAGAGGTAGTAGAGCTAGAGGTAGTAGAGCTAGAGGTAGTAGAGCTAGAGGTAGTAGAGCTAGAGGTAGTAGAGCTAGAGGTAGTAGAGCTAGAGGTAGTAGAGCTAGAGGTAGTAGAGCTAGAGAGCTAGAGGTAGTAGAGCTAGAGCTAGAGGTAGTAGAGCTAGAGGTAGTAGAGCTAGAGGTAGTAGAGCTAGAGGTAGTAGAGGTAGAGCTAGAGGTAGTAGAGCTAGAGGTAGTAGAGCTAGAGGTAGTAGAGGTAGAGCTAGAGGTAGTAGAGCTAGAGGTAGTAGAGCTAGAGGTAGTAGAGCTAGAGGTAGTAGAGCTAGAGGTAGTAGAGCTAGAGGTAGTAGAGCTAGAGGTAGTAGAGGTAGAGGTAGTAGAGCTAGAGGTAGTAGAGCTAGAGGTAGTAGAGCTAGAGGTAGTAGAGCTAGAGGTAGTAGAGCTAGAGGTAGTAGAGGTAGAGGTAGTAGAGCTAGAGGTAGTAGAGCTAGAGGTAGTAGAGCTAGAGGTAGTAGAGCTAGAGGTAGTAGAGCTAGAGGTAGTAGAGCTAGAGGTAGTAGAGGTAGAGGTAGTAGAGGTAGAGGTAGTAGAGGTAGTAGAGCTAGAGGTAGAGCTAGAGGTAGTAGAGCTAGAGGTAGTAGAGCTAGAGGTAGAGCTAGAGGTAGTAGAGCTAGAGGTAGTAGAGCTAGAGGTAGTAGAGGTAGAGCTAGAGGTAGTAGAGCTAGAGGTAGTAGAGCTAGAGGTAGTAGAGCTAGAGGTAGTAGAGCTAGAGGTAGTAGAGCTAGAGGTAGTAGAGCTAGAGGTAGTAGAGGTAGAGGTAGTAGAGGTAGAGGTAGAGGTAGAGGTAGTAGAGCTAGAGGTAGTAGAGCTAGAGGTAGTAGAGCTAGAGGTAGTAGAGCTAGAGGTAGTAGAGCTAGAGGTAGTAGAGCTAGAGGTAGAGCTAGAGGTAGTAGAGCTAGAGGTAGTAGAGCTAGAGGTAGTAGAGCTAGAGGTAGTAGAGCTAGAGGTAGTAGAGCTAGAGGTAGTAGAGCTAGAGGTAGTAGAGCTAGAGGTAGTAGAGCTAGAGGTAGTAGAGCTAGAGGTAGTAGCGGTAGAGGTAGTAGAGCTAGAGGTAGTAGAGCTAGAGGTAGTAGAGCTAGAGGTAGTAGAGCTAGAGGTAGTAGAGCTAGAGGTAGAGGTAGTGGAGGTAGAGGTAGTAGAGCTAGAGGTAGTAGAGCTAGAGGTAGTAGAGCTAGAGGTAGTAGAGCTAGAGGTAGTAGAGCTAGAGGTAGTAGAGCTAGAGGTAGTAGAGGTAGAGGTAGAGGTAGTAGAGCTAGAGGTAGTAGTAGAGCTAGAGGTAGTAGAGGTAGAGGTAGTAGAGCTAGAGGTAGTAGAGGTAGAGGTAGTAGAGCTAGAGGTAGTAGAGCTAGAGGTAGTAGAGCTAGAGGTAGTAGAGCTAGAGGTAGAGGTAGTAGAGCTAGAGGTAGTAGAGCTAGAGGTAGTAGAGCTAGAGGTAGTAGAGGTAGAGGTAGTAGAGCTAGAGGTAGTAGAGGTAGAGGTAGTAGAGGTAGAGCTAGAGGTAGTAGAGCTAGAGGTAGTAGAGCTAGAGGTAGTAGAGGTAGAGGTAGTAGAGCTAGAGGTAGAGGTAGTAGAGCTAGAGGTAGTAGAGGTAGAGGTAGAGGTAGTAGAGCTAGAGGTAGTAGAGCTAGAGGTAGTAGAGCTAGAGGTAGTAGAGCTAGAGGTAGTAGAGCTAGAGGTAGTAGAGCTAGAGGTAGTAGAGCTAGAGGTAGAGGTAGTAGAGCTAGAGGTAGTAGAGCTAGAGGTAGTAGAGCTAGAGGTAGTAGAGCTAGAGGTAGTAGAGCTAGAGGTAGTAGAGCTAGAGGTAGTAGAGCTAGAGGTAGTAGAGCTAGAGGTAGTAGAGCTAGAGGTAGTAGAGGTAGAGGTAGTAGAGCTAGAGGTAGTAGAGCTAGAGGTAGAGGTAGTAGAGCTAGAGGTAGTAGAGCTAGAGGTAGTAGAGCTAGAGGTAGTAGAGCTAGAGGTAGTAGAGCTAGAGGTAGAGGTAGTAGAGGTAGAGGTAGTAGAGCTAGAGGTAGTAGAGCTAGAGGTAGTAGAGCTAGAGGTAGTAGAGCTAGAGGTAGTAGAGCTAGAGGTAGTAGAGGTAGAGGTAGTAGAGCTAGAGGTAGTAGAGGTAGAGGTAGTAGAGCTAGAGGTAGTAGAGCTAGAGGTAGTAGAGCTAGAGGTAGTAGAGGTAGAGGTAGTAGAGGTAGAGGTAGTAGAGCTAGAGGTAGTAGAGGTAGAGGTAGTAGAGCTAGAGGTAGAGGTAGTAGAGCTAGAGGTAGAGGTAGTAGAGCTAGAGGTAGTAGAGCTAGAGGTAGTAGAGCTAGAGGTAGTAGAGCTAGAGGTAGTAGAGCTAGAGGTAGTAGAGCTAGAGGTAGTAGAGCTAGAGGTAGTAGAGCTAGAGGTAGTAGAGCTAGAGGTAGTAGAGCTAGAGGTAGTAGAGCTAGAGGTAGTAGAGCTAGAGGTAGTAGAGGTAGAGGTAGTAGAGCTAGAGGTAGTAGAGCTAGAGGTAGTAGAGCTAGAGGTAGAGGTAGTAGAGGTAGAGGTAGTAGAGCTAGAGGTAGTAGAGCTAGAGGTAGTAGAGCTAGAGGTAGTAGAGGTAGAGGTAGTAGAGCTAGAGGTAGTAGAGCTAGAGGTAGTAGAGCTAGAGGTAGTAGAGCTAGAGGTAGTAGAGCTAGAGGTAGTAGAGGTAGAGCTAGAGGTAGTAGAGCTAGAGGTAGTAGAGCTAGAGGTAGTAGAGCTAGAGGTAGTAGAGCTAGAGGTAGTAGAGCTAGAGGTAGTAGAGCTAGAGGTAGTAGAGCTAGAGGTAGTAGAGGTAGAGGTAGTAGAGCTAGAGGTAGTAGAGCTAGAGGTAGTAGAGCTAGAGGTAGTAGAGCTAGAGGTAGAGGTAGTAGAGCTAGAGGTAGTAGAGCTAGAGGTAGTAGAGCTAGAGGTAGTAGAGCTAGAGGTAGTAGAGCTAGAGGTAGTAGAGCTAGAGGTAGTAGAGCTAGAGGTAGAGGTAGTAGAGCTAGAGGTAGTAGAGCTAGAGGTAGTAGAGCTAGAGGTAGTAGAGCTAGAGGTAGTAGAGCTAGAGGTAGTAGAGGTAGAGGTAGAGGTAGTAGAGCTAGAGGTAGTAGAGCTAGAGGTAGTAGAGCTAGAGGTAGTAGAGCTAGAGGTAGTAGAGCTAGAGGTAGAGGTAGAGGTAGTAGAGGTAGAGGTAGTAGAGGTAGAGGTAGTAGAGGTAGAGGTAGTAGAGCTAGAGGTAGTAGAGCTAGAGGTAGTAGAGGTAGAGGTAGTAGAGCTAGAGGTAGTAGAGCTAGAGGTAGTAGAGCTAGAGGTAGTAGAGCTAGAGGTAGTAGAGCTAGAGGTAGTAGAGCTAGAGGTAGTAGAGCTAGAGGTAGTAGAGCTAGAGGTAGTAGAGCTAGAGGTAGTAGAGCTAGAGGTAGTAGAGCTAGAGGTAGTAGAGCTAGAGGTAGTAGAGCTAGAGGTAGTAGAGGTAGAGGTAGTAGAGGTAGAGGTAGTAGAGCTAGAGGTAGTAGAGCTAGAGGTAGTAGAGCTAGAGGTAGTAGAGCTAGAGGTAGTAGAGCTAGAGGTAGTAGAGCTAGAGGTAGTAGAGCTAGAGGTAGTAGAGGTAGAGGTAGTAGAGCTAGAGGTAGTAGAGGTAGAGGTAGTAGAGCTAGAGGTAGTAGAGCTAGAGGTAGTAGAGGTAGTAGAGGTAGAGGTAGTAGAGGTAGAGGTAGTAGAGGTAGAGGTAGTAGAGGTAGAGGTAGTAGAGCTAGAGGTAGTAGAGCTAGAGGTAGTAGAGCTAGAGGTAGTAGAGCTAGAGGTAGTAGAGCTAGAGGTAGTAGAGCTAGAGGTAGTAGAGCTAGAGGTAGTAGAGCTAGAGGTAGTAGAGCTAGAGGTAGTAGAGCTAGAGGTAGTAGAGCTAGAGGTAGTAGAGCTAGAGGTAGTAGAGCTAGAGGTAGTAGAGCTAGAGGTAGTAGAGGTAGAGCTAGAGGTAGTAGAGCTAGAGGTAGTAGAGCTAGAGGTAGTAGAGCTAGAGGTAGTAGAGCTAGAGGTAGTAGTGGTAGAGGTAGAGGTAGTAGAGCTAGAGGTAGTAGAGCTAGAGGTAGTAGAGCTAGAGGTAGAGGTAGTAGAGCTAGAGGTAGTAGAGCTAGAGGTAGTAGAGGTAGAGGTAGTAGAGCTAGAGGTAGTAGAGCTAGAGGTAGTAGAGCTAGAGGTAGAGCTAGAGGTAGTAGAGGTAGTAGAGCTAGAGGTAGTAGAGCTAGAGGTAGTAGAGCTAGAGCTAGAGGTAGTAGAGCTAGAGGTAGTAGAGGTAGAGGTAGTAGAGCTAGAGGTAGTAGAGGTAGTAGTAGTAGAGGTAGTAGAGCTAGAGGTAGTAGAGGTAGTAGAGCTAGAGGTAGTAGAGCTAGAGGTAGTAGAGCTAGAGGTAGTAGAGCTAGAGGTAGTAGAGCTAGAGGTAGTAGAGCTAGAGGTAGTAGAGCTAGAGGTAGTAGAGGTAGTAGAGGTAGTAGAGCTAGAGGTGGTAGAGGTAGTAGAGCTAGAGGTAGTAGAGCTAGAGGTAGTAGAGCTAGAGGTAGTAGAGCTAGAGGTAGTAGAGCTAGAGGTAGTAGAGCTAGAGGTAGTAGAGCTAGAAGTAGTAGAGGTAGTAGAGCTAGAGGTAGTAGAGCTAGAGGTAGTAGAGCTAGAGGTAGTAGAGCTAGAGGTAGTAGAGGTAGAGGTAGTAGAGCTAGAGGTAGAGGTAGTAGAGCTAGAGGTAGTAGAGCTAGAGGTAGTAGAGCTAGAGGTAGTAGAGCTAGAGGTAGTAGAGCTAGAGGTAGAGGTAGAGGTAGTAGAGCTAGAGGTAGTAGAGCTAGAGGTAGTAGAGCTAGAGGTAGTAGAGCTAGAGGTAGTAGAGCTAGAGGTAGTAGAGCTAGAGGTAGTAGAGCTAGAGGTAGTAGAGCTAGAGGTAGTAGAGCTAGAGGTAGTAGAGGTAGAGGTAGAGGTAGTAGAGGTAGAGGTAGTAGAGCTAGAGGTAGTAGAGCTAGAGGTAGTAGAGGTAGAGGTAGAGGTAGTAGAGCTAGAGGTAGTAGAGTTAGAGGTAGTGGTGGAGGTAGAGGTAGTAGAGGTAGAGGTGGTAGAGGTAGAGGTCATAGAGGTAGAGGAGGTAGAGGTAGAGGTAGTAGAGGTAGAGGTAGTAGAGGTAGAGGTAGAGCTAGAGGTAGTAGAGGTAGAGGTAGTAGAGCTAGAGGTAGTAGAGCTAGAGGTAGTAGAGCTAGAGGTAGTAGAGCTAGAGGTAGTAGAGCTAGAGGTAGTAGAGCTAGAGGTAGTAGAGCTAGAGGTAGTAGAGGTAGAGGTAGTAGAGGTAGTAGAGCTAGAGGTAGAGGTAGTAGAGGTAGAGGTAGTAGAGCTAGAGGTAGTAGAGCTAGAGGTAGTAGAGCTAGAGGTAGTAGAGCTAGAGGTAGTAGAGGTAGAGGTAGTAGAGGTAGAGGTAGAGGTAGTAGAGGTAGAGGTAGTAGAGGTAGAGGTAGTAGAGGTAGAGGTAGAGGTAGAGGTAGTAGAGGTAGTAGAGGTAGTAGAGGTAGAGGTAGTAGTAGAGGTAGTAGAGGTAGAGGTAGTAGTAGAGGTAGTAGAGGTAGAGGTAGTAGTAGAGGTAGTAGAGGTAGAGGTAGTAGAGGTAGAGGTAGAGGTAGAGGTAGAGGTAGTAGAGGTAGAGGTAGTAGAGGTAGAGGTAGAGGTAGTAGAGGTAGAGGTAGTAGAGCTAGAGGTAGTAGAGCTAGAGGTAGTAGAGCTAGAGGTAGAGCTAGAGGTAGAGGTAGTAGAGCTAGAGGTAGTAGAGCTAGAGGTAGTAGAGCTAGAGGTAGTAGAGGTAGAGGTAGTAGTAGAGGTAGAGGTAGTAGAGGTAGAGGTAGTAGAGGTAGAGGTAGTAGAGGTAGAGGTAGAGGTAGAGGTAGTAGAGGTAGAGGTAGTAGAGGTAGAGGTAGAGGTAGAGGTAGAGGTAGTAGAGGTAGAGGTAGTAGAGGTAGAGGTAGTAGAGGTAGAGGTAGAGGTAGTAGAGGTAGTAGAGGTAGAGGTAGTAGAGCTAGAGGTAGTAGAGCTAGAGGTAGAGGTAGTAGAGCTAGAGGTAGAGGTAGTAGAGCTAGAGGTAGTAGAGCTAGAGGTAGTAGAGCTAGAGGTAGTAGAGCTAGAGGTAGTAGAGGTAGAGGTAGTAGAGCTAGAGGTAGTAGAGCTAGAGGTAGTAGAGCTAGAGGTAGTAGAGCTAGAGGTAGTAGAGCTAGAGGTAGTAGAGCTAGAGGTAGTAGAGCTAGAGGTAGTAGAGCTAGAGGTAGTAGAGCTAGAGGTAGTAGAGGTAGAGGTAGTAGAGCTAGAGGTAGTAGAGCTAGAGGTAGTAGAGCTAGAGGTAGTAGAGCTAGAGGTAGTAGAGGTAGAGCTAGAGGTAGTAGAGCTAGAGGTAGTAGAGCTAGAGGTAGTAGAGGTAGAGGTAGTAGAGGTAGAGGTAGTAGAGCTAGAGGTAGTAGAGGTAGAGGTAGTAGAGCTAGAGGTAGTAGAGGTAGAGCTAGAGGTAGTAGAGCTAGAGGTAGTAGAGCTAGAGGTAGTAGAGCTAGAGGTAGTAGAGCTAGAGGTAGTAGAGGTAGAGCTAGAGGTAGTAGAGGTAGAGGTAGTAGAGCTAGAGGTAGTAGAGGTAGAGGTAGAGGTAGTAGAGCTAGAGGTAGTAGAGCTAGAGGTAGTAGAGCTAGAGGTAGTAGAGCTAGAGGTAGTAGAGCTAGAGGTAGTAGAGCTAGAGGTAGAGCTAGAGGTAGTAGAGCTAGAGGTAGTAGAGCTAGAGGTAGTAGAGCTAGAGGTAGTAGAGCTAGAGGTAGTAGAGCTAGAGGTAGTAGAGCTAGAGGTAGTAGAGGTAGAGGTAGTAGAGCTAGAGGTAGTAGAGCTAGAGGTAGTAGAGCTAGAGGTAGAGGTAGTAGAGCTAGAGGTAGTAGAGGTAGAGGTAGTAGAGGTAGAGCTAGAGGTAGTAGAGGTAGAGGTAGTAGAGCTAGAGGTAGTAGAGCTAGAGGTAGTAGAGCTAGAGGTAGTAGAGCTAGAGGTAGTAGAGCTAGAGGTAGTAGAGCTAGAGGTAGTAGAGGTAGAGGTAGAGGTAGAGGTAGTAGAGCTAGAGGTAGAGCTAGAGGTAGTAGAGCTAGAGGTAGTAGAGCTAGAGGTAGTAGAGCTAGAGGTAGTAGAGCTAGAGGTAGTAGAGCTAGAGGTAGTAGAGCTAGAGGTAGTAGAGCTAGAGGTAGTAGAGCTAGAGGTAGTAGAGCTAGAGGTAGTAGAGCTAGAGGTAGTAGAGCTAGAGGTAGTAGAGCTAGAGGTAGTAGAGCTAGAGGTAGTAGAGCTAGAGGTAGTAGAGCTAGAGGTAGTAGAGCTAGAGGTAGTAGAGCTAGAGGTAGTAGAGCTAGAGGTAGTAGAGCTAGAGGTAGTAGAGGTAGAGGTAGTAGAGGTAGAGGTAGTAGAGCTAGAGGTAGTAGAGCTAGAGGTAGTAGAGCTAGAGGTAGTAGAGCTAGAGGTAGTAGAGGTAGTAGAGCTAGAGGTAGTAGAGCTAGAGGTAGAGGTAGTAGAGCTAGAGGTAGTAGAGCTAGAGGTAGTAGAGGTAGAGGTAGTAGAGCTAGAGGTAGAGGTAGTAGAGGTAGAGGTAGTAGAGCTAGAGGTAGTAGAGCTAGAGGTAGTAGAGGTAGAGGTAGTAGAGCTAGAGGTAGTAGAGCTAGAGGTAGTAGAGCTAGAGGTAGTAGAGCTAGAGGTAGAGGTAGTAGAGCTAGAGGTAGTAGAGCTAGAGGTAGTAGAGCTAGAAGTAGTAGAGCTAGAGGTAGTAGAGCTAGAGGTAGTAGAGCTAGAGGTAGTAGAGCTAGAGGTAGTAGAGCTAGAGGTAGTAGAGCTAGAGGTAGTAGAGCTAGAGGTAGTAGAGCTAGAGGTAGTAGAGCTAGAGGTAGTAGAGGTAGAGGTAGTAGAGCTAGAGGTAGTAGAGCTAGAGGTAGTAGAGGTAGAGGTAGTAGAGCTAGAGGTAGTAGAGCTAGAGGTAGTAGAGCTAGAGGTAGTAGAGGTAGAGGTAGTAGAGCTAGAGGTAGTAGAGGTAGAGGTAGTAGAGCTAGAGGTAGTAGAGGTAGAGGTAGTAGAGCTAGAGGTAGTAGAGCTAGAGGTAGTAGAGCTAGAGGTAGTAGAGCTAGAGGTAGTAGAGGTAGAGGTAGAGGTAGTAGAGCTAGAGGTAGTAGAGCTAGAGGTAGTAGAGCTAGAGGTAGTAGAGCTAGAGGTAGTAGAGCTAGAGGTAGTAGAGCTAGAGGTAGTAGAGGTAGAGGTAGTAGAGCTAGAGGTAGTAGAGGTAGAGGTAGTAGAGCTAGAGGTAGTAGAGCTAGAGGTAGAGGTAGTAGAGCTAGAGGTAGTAGAGCTAGAGGTAGTAGAGCTAGAGGTAGTAGAGCTAGAGGTAGTAGAGCTAGAGGTAGTAGAGCTAGAGGTAGTAGAGCTAGAGGTAGTAGAGGTAGAGCTAGAGGTAGTAGAGCTAGAGGTAGTAGAGGTAGAGGTAGTAGAGCTAGAGGTAGTAGAGCTAGAGGTAGTAGAGCTAGAGGTAGAGGTAGTAGAGCTAGAGGTAGTAGAGGTAGAGGTAGTAGAGCTAGAGGTAGTAGAGGTAGAGCTAGAGGTAGTAGAGCTAGAGGTAGTAGAGGTAGAGGTAGTAGAGCTAGAGGTAGTAGAGCTAGAGGTAGTAGAGCTAGAGGTAGTAGAGCTAGAGGTAGTAGAGCTAGAGGTAGTAGAGCTAGAGGTAGTAGAGCTAGAGGTAGTAGAGGTAGAGGTAGAGGTAGTAGAGGTAGAGGTAGTAGAGCTAGAGGTAGTAGAGCTAGAGGTAGTAGAGCTAGAGGTAGTAGAGCTAGAGGTAGTAGAGCTAGAGGTAGTAGAGGTAGAGGTAGTAGAGCTAGAGGTAGTAGAGCTAGAGGTAGTAGAGCTAGAGGTAGTAGAGCTAGAGGTAGTAGAGCTAGAGGTAGTAGAGCTAGAGGTAGTAGAGCTAGAGGTAGTAGAGGTAGAGGTAGTAGAGCTAGAGGTAGAGGTAGTAGAGCTAGAGGTAGTAGAGCTAGAGGTAGTAGAGCTAGAGGTAGAGGTAGAGGTAGTAGAGGTAGAGGTAGTAGAGGTAGAGGTAGTAGAGGTAGAGGTAGTAGAGCTAGAGGTAGTAGAGCTAGAGGTAGTAGAGGTAGAGGTAGTAGAGCTAGAGGTAGTAGAGGTAGAGCTAGAGGTAGTAGAGCTAGAGGTAGTAGAGCTAGAGGTAGTAGAGCTAGAGGTAGTAGAGCTAGAGGTAGAGGTAGTAGAGCTAGAGGTAGTAGAGCTAGAGGTAGAGGTAGTAGAGCTAGAGGTAGTAGAGCTAGAGGTAGTAGAGCTAGAGGTAGTAGAGCTAGAGGTAGAGGTAGTAGAGCTAGAGGTAGTAGAGCTAGAGGTAGTAGAGCTAGAGGTAGTAGAGCTAGAGGTAGAGGTAGTAGAGCTAGAGGTAGTAGAGCTAGAGGTAGTAGAGCTAGAGGTAGTAGAGCTAGAGGTAGTAGAGGTAGAGGTAGTAGAGGTAGAGGTAGAGGTAGAGGTAGAGGTAGTGGTAGAGGTAGTAGAGGTAGAGGTAGAGATAGAGGTAGTGGTAGTAGAGGTAGTGGTAGTAGAGGTAGTGGTAGTAGAGGTAGTGGTAGTAGAGGTAGAGGTAGAGGTAGAGATAGAGGTAGAGGTAGAGGTAGTAGAGGTAGAGGTAGTAGAGGTAGAGGTAGAGGTAGAGGTAGTAGAGCTAGAGGTAGTAGAGCTAGAGGTAGTAGAGCTAGAGGTAGAGCTAGAGGTAGTAGAGCTAGAGGTAGTAGAGCTAGAGGTAGTAGAGCTAGAGGTAGTAGAGCTAGAGGTAGTAGAGCTAGAGGTAGTAGAGCTAGAGGTAGTAGAGCTAGAGGTAGTAGAGCTAGAGGTAGTAGAGCTAGAGGTAGTAGAGCTAGAGGTAGTAGAGGTAGAGGTAGTAGAGCTAGAGGTAGTAGAGCTAGAGGTAGAGGTAGTAGAGCTAGAGGTAGTAGAGCTAGAGGTAGTAGAGCTAGAGGTAGTAGAGGTAGAGGTAGAGGTAGAGGTAGTAGAGCTAGAGGTAGTAGAGGTAGAGGTAGTAGAGCTAGAGGTAGTAGAGCTAGAGGTAGTAGAGCTAGAGGTAGTAGAGCTAGAGGTAGTAGAGCTAGAGGTAGTAGAGGTAGAGGTAGAGGTAGAGCTAGAGGTAGTAGAGCTAGAGGTAGTAGAGCTAGAGGTAGTAGAGCTAGAGGTAGAGGTAGAGGTAGTAGAGCTAGAGGTAGTAGAGCTAGAGGTAGTAGAGCTAGAGGTAGAGGTAGTAGAGGTAGAGGTAGTAGAGCTAGAGGTAGTAGAGCTAGAGGTAGTAGAGCTAGAGGTAGTAGAGCTAGAGGTAGTAGAGGTAGAGGTAGGAGAGGTAGAGGTAGTAGAGGTAGAGGTAGAGGTAGTAGAGCTAGAGGTAGTAGAGGTAGAGGTAGTAGAGCTAGAGGTAGTAGAGCTAGAGGTAGTAGAGGTAGTAGAGCTAGAGGTAGTAGAGCTAGAGGTAGTAGAGGTAGAGGTAGTAGAGGTAGTAGAGCTAGAGGTAGTAGAGGTAGAGGTAGAGGTAGTAGAGCTAGAGGTAGTAGAGCTAGAGGTAGTAGAGCTAGAGGTAGTAGAGCTAGAGGTAGTAGAGGTAGTAGAGCTAGAGGTAGTAGAGCTAGAGGTAGTAGAGCTAGAGGTAGAGCTAGAGGTAGTAGAGCTAGAGGTAGTAGAGCTAGAGGTAGTAGAGCTAGAGGTAGTAGAGCTAGAGGTAGTAGAGCTAGAGCTAGAGGTAGTAGAGCTAGAGGTAGTAGAGGTAGAGGTAGTAGAGCTAGAGGTAGTAGAGCTAGAGGTAGTAGAGCTAGAGGTAGTAGAGCTAGAGGTAGTAGAGCTAGAGGTAGTAGAGCTAGAGGTAGTAGAGCTAGAGGTAGTAGAGCTAGAGGTAGTAGAGGTAGAGGTAGTAGAGCTAGAGGTAGTAGAGCTAGAGGTAGTAGAGGTAGAGGTAGAGGTAGTAGAGGTAGTAGAGCTAGAGGTAGTAGAGCTAGAGGTAGTAGAGGTAGAGGTAGTAGAGCTAGAGGTAGTAGAGCTAGAGGTAGTAGAGCTAGAGGTAGTAGAGCTAGAGGTAGTAGAGCTAGAGGTAGTAGAGCTAGAGGTAGTAGAGCTAGAGGTAGTAGAGCTAGAGGTAGTAGAGCTAGAGGTAGTAGAGCTAGAGGTAGTAGAGCTAGAGGTAGTAGAGCTAGAGGTAGTAGAGCTAGAGGTAGTAGAGCTAGAGGTAGTAGAGCTAGAGGTAGTAGAGCTAGAGGTAGAGGTAGTAGAGGTAGAGGTAGTAGAGGTAGAGGTAGTAGAGCTAGAGGTAGTAGAGGTAGAGGTAGTAGAGCTAGAGGTAGTAGAGGTAGAGGTAGTAGAGCTAGAGGTAGTAGAGCTAGAGGTAGTAGAGCTAGAGGTAGTAGAGCTAGAGGTAGTAGAGCTAGAGGTAGTAGAGCTAGAGGTAGTAGAGCTAGAGGTAGTAGAGCTAGAGGTAGTAGAGCTAGAGGTAGTAGAGCTAGAGGTAGTAGAGCTAGAGGTAGAGCTAGAGGTAGTAGAGGTAGAGGTAGTAGAGCTAGAGGTAGTAGAGCTAGAGGTAGAGGTAGTAGAGCTAGAGGTAGTAGAGCTAGAGGTAGTAGAGCTAGAGGTAGTAGAGCTAGAGGTAGTAGAGCTAGAGGTAGTAGAGGTAGAGGTAGTAGAGCTAGAGGTAGTAGAGCTAGAGGTAGTAGAGCTAGAGGTAGAGGTAGTAGAGCTAGAGGTAGTAGAGCTAGAGGTAGTAGAGCTAGAGGTAGTAGAGCTAGAGGTAGTAGAGGTAGAGGTAGAGGTAGTAGAGCTAGAGGTAGTAGAGGTAGAGGTAGAGGTAGTAGAGCTAGAGGTAGTAGAGCTAGAGGTAGTAGAGGTAGAGGTAGTAGAGCTAGAGGTAGTAGAGGTAGAGGTAGTAGAGGTAGAGGTAGAGGTAGAGGTAGTAGAGGTAGAGGTAGAGGTAGTAGAGCTAGAGGTAGTAGAGCTAGAGGTAGTAGAGCTAGAGGTAGTAGAGCTAGAGGTAGTAGAGCTAGAGGTAGTAGAGGTAGAGGTAGAGGTAGTAGAGGTAGAGGTAGTAGAGGTAGAGGTAGTAGAGCTAGAGGTAGTAGAGGTAGAGCTAGAGGTAGTAGAGCTAGAGGTAGTAGAGGTAGAGGTAGAGGTAGTAGAGCTAGAGGTAGAGGTAGTAGAGCTAGAGGTAGTAGAGCTAGAGGTAGTAGAGCTAGAGGTAGTAGAGCTAGAGGTAGTAGAGCTAGAGGGAGAGGTAGTAGAGGTAGAGGTAGTAGAGGTAGAGGTAGTAGAGCTAGAGGTAGTAGAGGTAGAGGTAGAGGTAGTAGAGCTAGAGGTAGTAGAGCTAGAGGTAGTAGAGCTAGAGGTAGTAGAGCTAGAGGTAGTAGAGCTAGAGGTAGTAGAGCTAGAGGTAGTAGAGCTAGAGGTAGTAGAGCTAGAGGTAGAGGTAGTAGAGCTAGAGGTAGTAGAGCTAGAGGTAGAGGTAGTAGAGCTAGAGGTAGTAGAGGTAGAGGTAGTAGAGGTAGAGGTAGTAGAGCTAGAGGTAGTAGAGCTAGAGGTAGAGGTAGTAGAGGTAGAGGTAGTAGAGGTAGAGGTAGAGGTAGAGGTAGTAGAGGTAGAGGTAGTAGAGGTAGAGGTAGTAGAGGTAGAGGTAGAGGTAGTAGAGCTAGAGGTAGTAGAGCTAGAGGTAGTAGAGCTAGAGGTAGAGGTAGTAGAGCTAGAGGTAGTAGAGCTAGAGGTAGTAGAGCTAGAGGTAGTAGAGCTAGAGGTAGTAGAGCTAGAGGTAGTAGAGCTAGAGGTAGTAGAGCTAGAGGTAGTAGAGCTAGAGGTAGTAGAGATAGAGGTAGTAGAGCTAGAGGTAGTAGAGCTAGAGGTAGTAGAGCTAGAGGTAGTAGAGCTAGAGGTAGTAGAGCTAGAGGTAGTAGAGCTAGAGGTAGTAGAGGTAGAGGTAGTAGAGGTAGAGGTAGAGGTAGAGGTAGTAGAGCTAGAGGTAGTAGAGGTAGAGGTAGAGGTAGTAGAGGTAGAGGTAGTAGAGCTAGAGGTAGTAGAGGTAGAGGTAGTAGAGCTAGAGGTAGTAGAGCTAGAGCTAGAGGTAGTAGAGCTAGAGGTAGTAGAGCTAGAGGTAGTAGAGCTAGAGGTAGAGGTAGTAGAGCTAGAGGTAGTAGAGGTAGAGGTAGTAGAGCTAGAGGTAGTAGAGCTAGAGGTAGAGGTAGTAGAGCTAGAGGTAGTAGAGCTAGAGGTAGTAGAGCTAGAGGTAGTAGAGGTAGTAGAGCTAGAGGTAGTAGAGCTAGAGGTAGTAGAGCTAGAGGTAGTAGAGCTAGAGGTAGTAGAGCTAGAGGTAGTAGAGCTAGAGGTAGTAGAGCTAGAGGTAGTAGAGGTAGAGGTAGTAGAGCTAGAGGTAGTAGAGGTAGAGGTAGTAGAGCTAGAGGTAGTAGAGGTAGAGGTAGTAGAGCTAGAGGTAGTAGAGCTAGAGGTAGTAGAGCTAGAGGTAGTAGAGCTAGAGGTAGTAGAGCTAGAGGTAGTAGAGCTAGAGGTAGTAGAGCTAGAGGTAGTAGAGCTAGAGGTAGTAGAGCTAGAGGTAGTAGAGGTAGAGGTAGTAGAGCTAGAGGTAGTAGAGCTAGAGGTAGAGGTAGAGGTAGTAGAGGTAGAGGTAGTAGAGCTAGAGGTAGTAGAGCTAGAGGTAGTAGAGCTAGAGGTAGAGGTAGTAGAGCTAGAGGTAGTAGAGCTAGAGGTAGTAGAGGTAGAGGTAGTAGAGCTAGAGGTAGTAGAGCTAGAGGTAGTAGAGCTAGAGGTAGTAGAGCTAGAGGTAGTAGAGCTAGAGGTAGAGGTAGTAGAGCTAGAGGTAGTAGAGGTAGAGGTAGAGGTAGTAGAGCTAGAGGTAGTAGAGGTAGAGCTAGAGGTAGTAGAGCTAGAGGTAGTAGAGCTAGAGGTAGAGGTAGTAGAGCTAGAGGTAGTAGAGCTAGAGGTAGTAGAGGTAGAGGTAGTAGAGCTAGAGGTAGAGGTAGTAGAGCTAGAGGTAGTAGAGCTAGAGGTAGTAGAGCTAGAGGTAGTAGAGCTAGAGGTAGTAGAGCTAGAGGTAGTAGAGCTAGAGGTAGTAGAGGTAGAGCTAGAGGTAGTAGAGCTAGAGGTAGTAGAGCTAGAGGTAGTAGAGCTAGAGGTAGTAGAGCTAGAGGTAGTAGAGGTAGAGGTAGTAGAGCTAGAGGTAGTAGAGCTAGAGGTAGAGGTAGTAGAGCTAGAGGTAGTAGAGCTAGAGGTAGTAGAGCTAGAGGTAGTAGAGGTAGAGGTAGAGGTAGTAGAGCTAGAGGTAGTAGAGGTAGAGCTAGAGGTAGTAGAGCTAGAGGTAGTAGAGCTAGAGGTAGTAGAGCTAGAGGTAGTAGAGCTAGAGGTAGAGGTAGTAGAGCTAGAGGTAGAGGTAGTAGAGCTAGAGGTAGTAGAGGTAGAGGTAGTAGAGGTAGAGGTAGTAGTAATAGAGCTAGACGTAGTAGAGCTAGAGGTAGTAGAGCTAGAGGTAGAAGAGCTAGTAGAGATAGAGGTAGTAGAGCTAGAGGTAGTAGAGAGGTAGAGGTAGTAGAGCTAGAGGTAGTAGAGCTAGAGGTAGTAGAGCTAGAGGTAGTAGAGGTAGAGGTAGTAGAGCTAGAGGTAGTAGAGCTAGAGGTAGTAGAGGTAGAGGTAGTAGAGCTAGAGGTAGTAGAGCTAGAGGTAGTAGAGCTAGAGGTAGAGGTAGAGCTAGAGGTAGAGGTAGTAGAGCTAGAGGTAGTAGAGCTAGAGGTAGTAGAGCTAGAGGTAGTAGAGCTAGAGGTAGTAGAGCTAGAGGTAGTAGAGGTAGTAGAGCTAGAGGTAGTAGAGCTAGAGGTAGTAGAGCTAGAGGTAGTGGTAGAGGTAGAGGTAGAGGTAGAGGTAGAGGTAGAGCTAGAGGTAGAGGTAGAGCTAGAGGTAGAGGTAGAGCTAGAGGTAGAGCTAGAGGTAGAGCTAGAGGTAGAGGTAGAGGTAGAGGTAGAGCTAGAGGTAGAGGTAGAGCTAGAGGTAGAGCTAGAGGTAGTAGAGGTAGAGGTAGAGGTAGAGGTAGTAGAGGTAGAGGTAGAGGAGGTAGAGGTAGAGGTAGAGGTAGTAGAGGTAGAGGTAGTAGAGGTAGAGGTAGTAGAGGTAGAGGTAGTAGAGGTAGAGGTAGTAGAGGTAGAGGTAGAGGTAGTAGAGGTAGAGGTAGTAGAGGTAGAGGTAGTAGAGGTAGAGGTAGTAGAGGTAGTAGTAGAGGTAGTAGAGGTAGTAGTAGAGGTAGTAGAGGTAGAGGTAGTAGAGGTAGTAGTAGAGGTAGTAGAGGTAGTGGTAGAGGTAGTAGAGGTAGTAGTAGAGGTAGTAGAGGTAGAGGTAGAGGTAGAGGTAGTAGAGGTAGAGGTAGTAGAGGTAGAGGTAGTAGTAGAGGTAGTAGAGGTAGTGGTAGTAGAGGTAGTAGAGGTAGTAGAGGTAGAGGAGGTAGAGCTAGAGGTAGTAGAGGTAGAGGTAGAGGAGGTAGAGGTAGTAGAGGTAGAGGTAGTAGAGGTAGTAGTAGAGGTAGTAGAGGTAGAGGTAGTAGAGGTAGAGGTAGTAGAGGTAGAGGTAGTAGAGGTAGAGGTAGTAGAGGTAGAGGTAGTAGAGGTAGAGGTAGTAGAGCTAGAGGTAGTAGAGCTAGAGGTAGTAGAGCTAGAGGTAGTAGAGGTAGAGGTAGTAGAGGTAGAGGTAGTAGAGGTAGAGGTAGTAGAGGTAGAGGTAGTAGAGGTAGAGGTAGAGGTAGAGGTAGTAGAGGTAGTAGAGGTAGAGGTAGTAGAGGTAGAGGTAGAGGTAGAGGTAGAGGTAGTAGAGGTAGTAGAGGTAGAGGTAGAGGTAGAGGTAGTAGAGGTAGAGGTAGTAGAGGTAGTAGAGGTAGAGGTAGTAGAGGTAGAGGTAGTAGAGGTAGAGGTAGAGGTAGAGGTAGAGGTAGTAGAGGTAGAGGTAGTAGAGGTAGTAGAGGTAGAGGTAGTAGAGGTAGAGGTAGAGGTAGTAGAGGTAGAGGTAGTAGAGGTAGAGGTAGAGGTAGTAGAGGTAGAGGTAGTAGAGGTAGAGGTAGTAGAGGTAGAGGTAGAGGTAGTAGAGGTAGAGGTAGTAGAGGTAGAGGTAGAGGTAGTAGAGGTAGAGGTAGTAGAGGTAGAGGTAGAGGTAGAGGTAGTAGAGGTAGAGGTAGTAGAGGTAGAGGTAGTAGAGGTAGTAGAGGTAGAGGTAGTAGTAGAGGTAGAGGTAGTAGAGGTAGAGGTAGAGATAGAGGTAGTAAGGTAGAGGTAGAAGTAGTTGAGGTAGAGGTAGAGGTAGTAGTAGAGGTAGAGGTAGAGGTAGAGGTAGTAGAGCTAGAGGTAGAGGTAGTAGAGCTAGAGGTAGTAGAGCTAGAGGTAGTAGAGCTAGAGGTAGTAGAGCTAGAGGTAGTAGAGGTAGAGGTAGTAGAGCTAGAGGTAGTAGAGCTAGAGGTAGTAGAGCTAGATGTAGAGCTAGAGGTAGTAGAGCTAGAGGTAGTAGAGCTAGAGGTAGTAGAGGTAGAGGTAGTAGAGGTAGCTCTTACTAGTAGAGCAGAGGTAGTAGACTCTATACTGCTAGTAGAGGTAGAGGTAGTAGAGGTCCGTAAGCCTACTGAGCTATAGAGTTACTATCTCTAGCCTTACCTAGCTCTCATTTTTTATTTTATGTCTAAGAGCTCTTTTATAGTAGCCCTCGAGGTAGCTATCTGAGAGTCTAGACGGTACCTAGTCTTACTACTTAGATTACTTTTGAATAATTCTTATCTTAGAGGTAGAGGTTGAGCATTAGGAGTTTACTAGTTAGATAACTCTTAACTCAATTATAACTACTCTCAACTACTTTCTAGGAGTCTTACTACTCAGTGAGTACTTTTTTTAATCTACCTAGAGGTCCTATCTTGCTACTCTTACTCAGTACGACTCTTATTCTACTCTTACTAGAGCTATAATGTTAGTCTTACTTCTGAGTCTTTACGCGGTTAAACTACTTTTGTAGAAAACCCAAGAGCTAGCCGGTAGTCTCAGGTATAGATTAAGAGGTTGGGTACTATCTTATAGCTACTTTGACTCTCAGGATTATACCACTCTCAAACCAAGCGGTTAACTTAGAGCTATCCAAACCGTACGACCTCACTCTCATTACTCTTAGATACAACCTCACCACCACACCCAACCCCACACCCACCAACATTTCACCTTACTACCCTACACTCAGTACGTACATTTCTCACCCCCATTACTACTCTCATAGTAGATGGTAACCATCACTCTTACTACGCCTCCACAATACTCTAGACGTTTTAGTACCTCACCGCATAGACTCCCCTCAGCTCTGTAAACTACTCTACCACAGGTCTATTCACACTCCCATTCATAACAATACCCTCAAACCCAGCTACACCACTCCCATCACTCTTTTGTATATAGACCTTTTACTACTAGAGGTACTCCCATCACCTAACCTCCTACTTCTCTCACAAGGTAGTCTATCCCCCATTCCGGTACTACTATCACACAGAGGTCGTATCCAGATACAGGACTGTACCACCCACCCCAAACTACTACCTACACCAACCTATCGAGGGAATGTACTCTCTACTACTCTCCCTTCTTACTTATTAAACTTACGCTGTACTACTCCCTACTCCCACTACTACAATCTCTCCAACTCTGTCTACAATCCCTCTCCCCAACAATGCATTCCACTCATATAATCACTCTTCCTACCACTAACCTCTCACTCTTATCTGACCACAATCTCCATCTGATCTCCCACTGTTACTACAAACCTCCCCACTCCCTACTCCTACATCCTCTCTCTCACACTACTACTTCATCAATCCCATTCTACTACTACTCACTCTTAACTACTATACTACTCTCACTACTACTTACCCTTCCACCCTCTACTCAATCTACTCTACATTCCTCCTACTAATCTTTCCCATACCTCACTACTCTCTCTCTCCACCCTTAAAACTCTACTCTCAACGCTGACCGTCTCACGTATTTCTTCACTATTACTATTCTCACTTTTCTCTACTCTTACCTAACCTTACTCTTAACTAACTCTCACTCTTAACTACTCT
>JAMPIV010020143.1:20000-28081 GCA_024509875.1 Oreohelix idahoensis | reverse complement strand
TTGGCAGTAATATAGACAACGTTGGAGGTACAGACAGTGATATCAAAATAAGAATACAAAAAGCAAGAGGAGCTTTCATTGCATTCGGAAAGCTTGGAAGAGGGGAGAAAACTTACAGACCCACATGGATGACAAGATTACTTTAGATAAAAGAAAGATTGCTACAATCTCGAAACTCATGGTCCATTTTCGAATGTCGTTACCGATGTTGTCTGTAAGTGTGTACACAAGGACATCGGATACCATATTAACCATATTATGGGAGACGTAACCTTTGCAAAAATTTTTCCATGTCGGTAATATTTTGAGAGTACCAAAAACCCGACCTGTTTAAATATGATTGGAGCGTTTATTTGACTCCATAAACAAACGAAGGCGTGGGAAGAGAGGGGGATAATAGTCTGGTCTTTTTGCAGTTTTATTTCACTGTGAATTTCACGCTCGCCAAAACAACATCAGACCTCGCCAGAGTTAAGACTAGATTCAGAATTCCATTTCTAACCCGGACCTTTCATTGGAAGAGAACCAAAATAAGACTTTACAAAGCACAGGAAATCTCTACATTTTAATAAGGAACATCTACTAAGAAACTGAAGAAAGACACGGAGTCAGTGGGAATTGAAGTTAAAATTAACAAACCCCAGTACACGTAAAAGAAAGCAGCTGCCACCACCCCCCGCCTTTTTCGCTTAAGTCCTCTGAGCAAAACGTCCTGTAAGCCAGGATTGGCGTAAGTTTTGTGATTTACATTTTTAATATTTTATTACTAACATGTGAACTAACATATATATTGTAATAATATTACCATGTGAAGTTTAAATGTGTGGAAACTCGCTATTGGATGTCAAAGTCAATTTGAGGCTGGCAACCTCAGTATCTAGAATGATGATTCATGAACCACCACTGCCCAACACGGCCTGGTGATTGCTTTATTGGATATTAGTTTCATAAAGGTAGAAATAAAAAAGCAGAAAGTAGTTCCAGGTTCCCTATGGAGCAGGGGAGGGAAAGATGAAAGAAATGATGCCACATTATAAGAAAATACTTATAGTTATTCAAAGCTTTTCACTCAGTGTAAATGTAAACGGACAAAATATATTCATTTTAATGGAAGTTTTAAACCTTTCAAACAAGTGTAAACATAAATGAATTTATAATAAATGTAAAGGAAGGTTTATCCCGAGGGTTAAATTTAATTCTCATCGAGGGTAAATTCTGACATGGGATGGTAGAATAGAAGTGGGTGCACATAACTATGTGTCGGAAAACGCCATACTCAGAAGAGCGTTTCGTTTCTATTTCTGTTACCAATTTGGTGGTACCAACAGAAAGTACTATCTCTGGAACCAGGTGAAGGTAGAAGTGGACTGACGTACGAGACACCATCATAAGAGGGTCTTATAGACAGACGCAGAACCAGCTTTGTCGTTACTCCTTGACGTTCTGGGAACGTACGGCGCCAAAACGTTGACCAGAGACGAGCGCGAGCAGAGTGAAAAGAACTAACCCATAATGAGGATTAGAATCATCATTGGCAGCTAAGTTAACCTATATACTGCCACTTGAACTTCTTAGCAAAAACCATTCAAGTGATGAAAACCTTTTCATAAATATTACAATTATTTTTTTTAACTTAAACTGTTAAACCTAAAGTAATTATTAAATTCTGTTATTTGTAATGTTACAAGTTTAACTTCGACTCAGTCATTTTGAATGTGCTACATGTTTGTCTCAGTCAAAGTTACTAAACACACACTCTAAACAGAGCTATATTATAAAAAATAATTCCACTGATTAACTCAGCGGTGGGGGCTTAACGAGCTAGAATAAACCATTGCTAAATTCTTCATAAAAGGTGTCGGCAGATTACAGAATTAACGTGCTTAGCGACAGCCAGCATTGTTTTCGCTAATCTGAATATCTTGTGAAGACTCCCAGGTGTTAGAATCTTTACTACTCTTCTATATACATTTCTGCCAAGAATAATCTTGTGTAAAGATAGACTCCATTGAAGACTATAATAGATACTCTTGAGTTTTCGTCACTGTTGGACCACTACTGCAAAGCAGGGGAGGCAATACCGTCACACTACCTTCGCACAAGATTACTCTTGGCAGATATGTCAATAGAAGAAGATTGTTACATGTTATCTTCACAAAATATTCAGAATAAGCGAGAACAATACTGCTTTGGCTGAGTATGTTAACTCTTTCATCCTGCTAACGTTTTTGTGAAGGATTTAAGCACTTATTAATTTCAGCTCTTTTAATGCCCCTACCCCTGATTTACTCAGTGGAATTCTATTATTCTAGTATAGCTCTGTTTAGAGTGTGTAGTAAATTGACTGAGACAAAAATGCAATAACCTTAAAATGATTAAATCTAAGTTAAATTTGTAAAATGACAAATAACAAAATTAATAATGACTTAAGTTTTAGCAGTTGGAAAATAATTTAAATAGTTATGAATCAAGAAAATGTATCCTCGCAGTCGTTATGGATTGTGAAATGTTACAAAAAGTTCAAGTGGCAGCATAGATTTGAACTTAGCTGCCAATGACGGTTCTGCTCCTTCTTATGGGTTGGTTCTTTTCACACTGATCAAGGTTGTCGGGTGTAGCTCGTTTCCGAGAAATGTCAAGGAGAGTCTACCATGTGGGTCCTTCGTCTTAAAGCTTAGGCCACTGTTCCCTTCTTGTTCCAGAGATAGTACTTTCTGCTGGTACCACCAATAACTATAGTAAAAGAATAGAACGAAATGCTCTTCTGAGTATGGCGTTTTCCACTCCATAGTTATGGGTTCCTATCTTCCCATAGCACCATTCCAATTAACTCAGAATTTACTCTCGATGAGAATTAAATTTAATCCCTAGAGATAAAACTTTCTTTACATTTAAGTTGAATAGCTTTCATAGTTACTTTATATTTAAATGAAAAGATTAATAATACAGATAGAGTCTGTTTACATATACACCTCCACTGATTGAAAATTGTTCACAATATAAATTGAAATGTTTTCATTTATGTTTTACACTGATTGAAAAGTTTGGAACTCCCATTAACTTTAAAATGAATATTTTCACGTAGATATTTACATTGGTTTAAAGCTTGAAAACTTACATTAATTTTATAGTGAATATGTTTAAATGGACATTTACACTGCTTTTAAAATGTAAGTATTATACTTAGAATGTACATCATTTCTTTCATCTTTCCCTCCCTGCTCCGTATGGAACCTGGAACTACTTTATGCTTTTAGTTCTCTTTACGAAACTAGCAATAAAGCCATCACCAGCCCGTGCAGTGGTGGTTCATGAATCATCATCCTATACGCTGAGGTTGCCAGCCTCAAATGACTTTGACATTCACTAGCGAGTTTCACATATTAAGCTTCATATGGTAATGTTAGTATGTTAGTTCACATGTTAGTAATAAAATATGAAATGTAAATCACAACTTACGCCAATCCTGGCCTTTTGCTCAGATGAATAAAAGAGACTTTATTCGGCCTCTTACACGCGTCTGGGGTGTCGTTAATTTAATAATTTCCCTCTCTGACTTCGTTTGTGGTCCTTCAGGTTCCTCAGTCCCGGTTTCCTTATTTAATATGAAAGATATTTCCTGGGCTATGAAAGTCCGTCCAAAATTCTCAAATATAAGGTGGCCGGTATGCTTAAAAACGAATTCTGAATTCTAATTCTTCACTGTAGCAAGGTCTGGTAACTTTGCGAGCGATTTCTCAAGTGAAATAGCTTGAGAAAATGGTCAGATTATATTTACTGCCTTCCCACGCATTTCTTATGCGCGCCTCAGAGGATCAGCCAATCTGATTTAATATGTTGCTTGACTCAGCTAATGCAAAGTTTCACACAGTAATTTTCTGAAAATGGGCTGTACACATCCGCTTGCCCTTGGGTACAAACTTACGAACATGTCGGTAAACTCATATAACAATATTTTCCCAATGTAACAATCATTACTTTTATCAGAATGTAATCTCTTATCTGTGTCTGTCCATCAGTTGTCTCCCCGTATTCCAAGCTTTGGTGATGACCGCACCCGTGTCTTATCAGTCTTATCAGTGATTAAGCATTGCGCTGAGGCGATTTACGTGTTAATTAATCTGTATACTGATATCGCTGTGCCCACCATAGCCAACATGGTTAGGTCGCTGCCACTCCTTGCAACGCGGAGAGAAAGATAACAACCAGACATGTCTACATCCCTGAGAAGGGTGTAAGAAGGAAAATACAGAATATCTGCTACACATAGCAGAAAAAGAGAGAAAGAAAGTGCGACAAATGAAAGAAAACAATAAAATCAGTACCACAAATGTACTGATACTGCCGGAGTGAAACAAAGATCGAGGATGATCGCCCCATTTTGTGACACTGGTAAATTATGTTATTTGTATAAGGTATTGTTAAAATTAACCTTATACTGGTGGTGAGTGAGTTATGGTTACCTAATTTAGTTACTTAAATAGCTTTAAAAATAAACTGTATTGCTGTTTCTAATATCTGTAAAAAAATAACTCATCTAGTTATCAAACAAAGTGTTAAATGTGTGCAACTAGTTAACGATGAATATGATATCTCATGTAGTCAGTTAAATATGTGTTAAAGTATCTCATAGTTAGAGACAGACAAACTTCTGTAAAATGTCTAATATAATTAGAGAAAGACGGTGCCTAGTCTGTTTTATAGACAGGGGGTATGATGTGTTGGTGTTGTGGATAGTGGACTCTCCACCTTGCTTCGCCCTAGGCCTAGTGAATTCATTCTTCATAAAAGGAGCGACCATTGCAGCGTCAGTCTCTTGGCCTAGCAAAACCTCTCATACCCTAAGATCGTTGTGTGTGGTTAAGAGCCACACCCAGTAGTATACAATGCGCAAAACGACGCATATTCAGGTGGTGGTGGTGACTTTTATATAAGGAAAAACTCCGATCGATTTCAGGTGGTGGAGCGTCAGGTGGTGGAGCATGACTGTTTATATAGTAATATATTTTAGCCGGGGTGACTTCCTCTGACGATCAGTTTGCATCCTATATTAGTTTAATTGTTGTTGTGTTATGTGTTGATTATTTTACAAACAGTTATACGTACATATTACAGACAAGTAGACAATATTTACATATATTACAATATTTAGTTATACATATATATTTTAGACATATATTACAACAATTAGACAATACAAACATATATTTAGATATATATTACAAAAGTTAGACTGTATATATATATATATATATATATATATATATATATATATATATATTACTGAAGCACATTAAAAACGCACCACCTGTATAATCCAGGAACAGAGTGTGAAATGTAAATATAAGTGTGTACAAGTTTACATATTTGGAATCTTTATTCATTTTCCTATGAATCCATGCTGGTCATTAATTTGTACATTTGATTGTTATGAAATTCATTGCATTCTGTGCAGGCAAAGGAGAAAACCAAAAATACAAAAAAATGCACGTGCGTTATCCTGCTGGAGAAGCTGCAAGTCTGGATAAATTGTGAACGCAGGAGCAACCAGTGCATCCAGAACCTCATCTCGATATGTCACGGCATTAACATTTCCACGGAAGACGTGAAGAGGCAAGCAATGGTGAAAACTGAATCCTCCCCAAATGTGAATACTGCCACCTCGAAATCGGTTGACACAGCAATCTGCAAAGCGCTCTTCACACCGTCGCTAAATCCGCATACGTCCATCTGCAAAGGATATGTTGAATTTGTTCTCGTCTGTGAATAGGACAGCATTCAACTGCAGTCTAGTCCATCTGATATGTTGCTCTGCCCATTGCAGGCGCTGCTGACGATGTCTGTGAGTCAAGTTTGGCCCAACATAAGGTCGTCTTGCAGTAAGGCCTGTATCTCTGAGTCGTCGTATGACTGTCATTCGAGAGACTTGCCCATGTCTACCCACTATTGCTCTTGCTGTTTGACTTGCCGGGAGAGTCAATTCCTTAGGTGACTCAGCACAATATGACGATCTTGCGCAGGGGTAGTAACTCGTGGTTGGCCACTCCGAAGTCTATCCCGGGCACTGCCAGTGGTTCCGTAACGTTCATTGAGACGTACAATAGTGCTGTGGTGGCAATTCAACCTTCTGGCAATGGCCCGCGAGCTCATTCCGGTCTCCAACATACCAATGGCTCGTTGGCGGTCGTTTTCAGATAGTCGTGGCATTTCAAGCACATGTACTGGGTGTTTTGTCTCAACGGCCTTTTTATACCGAGTATACTGCCACAACGCGTACACATTTTCAGGGTCATAGCTGTTGAGAATTGTGTTGCACGTGTAACTTTCATCGTTTTCATGTAGTCTGTACACACACCCATGGGTTGAATCTTGCACTGTCCATTCCAGCAGCCATTCGCTCTCTACCGCATGGCAAACACGGGGAAAATCCATTCCCACACTTTTTTTTGCCAGCTTCTCGGCATCAGTATATATAATAGTGGTGCGTTTTTAATGTGCTTCAGTATATATATATATATATATATATATATATATATATATATATATCATCATCATCATCAGTTGCCATCTCCACAACGAAGGTTGGCTGTAATGGATCTCCAACGTCTTCTGTCTCTTGTCTTGGTGGTGCACTCTGATAGACTCTTTCCTGTCCATCTCTTGATGTTATCTTCCCACTTATAGCGCTGTCTTCCCCTTGCACGTTTGCCTTCAACTCTCCCTTCTGTTATGGTCTTTTGCAAGGTGTTATGCCTTTTTATGTGGCCAAAGTATTTTAGCTGCCGAACTTTGACCTCCCTCATTAGTTCTCTTTTCATACCTAGATTTTCTAGGACCTCCTTATTTGTTTTCATCTCTTTCCATGAGATACGCCCCATTCTTCTATATATCCACATTTCAAGAGCCTCAATTCTTCCTTCCAAATGCTTATTCATCGTCCATGTTTCTGCACCATACAGAAATGCAGAATATATATAACACTTTATGATTCTCAGTTTTAATTTGTGAGATAACTGTTTGGATGTCAGTATATGTTTCATGTTGTTGAATGTAGCTTTGGCCATTCCTATTCTCTTCTTGATTTCTGTTTCACATCTGCCATCTTCTGTTATTATATGACCAAGATATACGTAGCTCTTGACTTGTTCCAGGATTTTCCCATTTACGCTTATCTTTAATGTGGGTTTATCGTCTGTTTTGCTAATTATCATAGTTTTTGTTTTCTCAATATTAATGTCGAGTCCATATTCATGACTTATACTGTTCACTTGCTTCACTAGTTCTTGTAACTCCTGTAAAAGAAAACACTAGATATATTTTATATATTTATTGACAAAGAAGTGTTAGTTGTTCTATGGGTGCTGTAGGGTGACGTCTAACCTCACTACTACAGTCGTTCCGGCCATACGGCTACAATGTATAAGCGGAGTGGTGTGGGTGGTATTGCTTTTGGTTTGCTTCGTGTTGTTGTATTGGACTAGTAGTGTGTTGGTGTGTTTGTTTATACATATATACAGACAATATATATATAAAATATAAAAATCGATAATGACAAAAAATTTAAAAAAAAATCGATAATGTTGGATTAGGTTACTAAGAGGGCTTTTGAAGCGAGTTGAGCGTTTTTGTGCTGGCGTGGGTGACGACGTATGTTACGGTGTAGCTGGCGGGGTGGGTTAGGGGTGTTTTGTGTGTGTTGTGTTGTGTGTTGGTGTGTTTGTTTATACATATATATACATACAATATGTAAAAAACAAAAAAAAAAATCGATAATGACGAAAAATATTTTTTAAAATCGATAATGGTTGGTTAGTAGGTTACTAAGGGTTTTTTTTTTTGAGAGAGTGGAGTCTTTTTGTGCTGGCGCGGGTGACGACGCATGGGTGTGTACATTTTGGTGTGTAGCAGGCGAGTGTGCCAGCATTGAGAGGTGCGAGTGAAGTGTTAGAGTTCTAGAGGTGGGAGTGAAAAAGACGTGTCACTATACTAGGGCCAGCGCCTAGAGGTGGGAGGGCAGTGTTAGAGATTTGACTATACCGACACTTTTATACATTTATACATGCAATATATAAAAAAGATAA
>JAMPIV010020143.1:0-15000 GCA_024509875.1 Oreohelix idahoensis | reverse complement strand
TGGCTGCTGGAATGGACAGTGCAAGATTCAACCCATGGGTGTGTGTACAGACTACATGAAAACGATGAAAGTTACACGTGCAACACAATTCTCAACAGCTATGACCCTGAAAATGTGTACGCGTTGTGGCAGTATACTCGGTATAAAAAGGCCGTTGAGACAAAACACCCAGTACATGTGCTTGAAATGCCACGACTATCTGAAAACGACCGCCAACGAGCCATTGGTATGTTGGAGACCGGAATGAGCTCGCGGGCCATTGCCAGAAGGTTGAATTGCCACCACAGCACTATTGTACGTCTCAATGAACGTTACGGAACCACTGGCAGTGCCCGGGATAGACTTCGGAGTGGCCAACCACGAGTTACTACCCCTGCGCAAGATCGTCATATTGTGCTGAGTCACCTAAGGAATTGACTCTCCCGGCAAGTCAAACAGCAAGAGCAATAGTGGGTAGACATGGGCAAGTCTCTCGAATGACAGTCATACGACGACTCAGAGATACAGGCCTTACTGCAAGACGACCTTATGTTGGGCCAAACTTGACTCACAGACATCGTCAGCAGCGCCTGCAATGGGCAGAGCAACATATCAGATGGACTAGACTGCAGTTGAATGCTGTCCTATTCACAGACGAGAACAAATTCAACATATCCTTTGCAGATGGACGTATGCGGATTTAGCGACGGTGTGAAGAGCGCTTTGCAGATTGCTGTGTCAACCGATTTCGAGGTGGCAGTATTCACATTTGGGGAGGATTCAGGTTTCACCATCGCTTGCCTCTTCACGTCTTCCGTGGAAATGTTAATGCTGTGACATATCGAGATGAGGTTCTGGATGCACTGGTTGCTCCTGCGTTCACAATTTATCCAGACTTGCAGCTTCTCCAGCAGGATAACGCACGTGCATTTTTTTTGTATTTTTGGTTTTCTCCTTTGCCTGCACAGAATGCAATGAATTTCATAACAATCAAATGTACAAATTAATGACCAGCATGGATTCATAGGAAAATGAATAAAGATTCCAAATATGTAAACTTGTACACACTTATATTTACATTTCACACTCTGTTCCTGGATTATACAGGTGGTGCGTTTTTAATGTGCTTCAGTAATATATATATATATATATATATATATATATATATATATATATATATATATATATATATATATCTATATATATATATATATATATATATATATATATATACAGTCTAACTGTTGTAATATATGTCTAAATATATGTTTGTATTGTCTAATTGTTGTAATATATGTCTAAAATATATATGTATAACTAAATATTGTAATATATGTAAATATTGTCTACTTGTCTGTAATATGTACGTATAACTGTTTGTAAAATAATCAACACATAACACAACAACAATTAAACTAATATAGGATGCAAACTGATCGTCAGAGGAAGTCACCCCGGCTAAAAAATATATTACTATATAAACAGTCATGCTCCACCACCTGACGCTCCACCACCTGAAATCGATCGGAGTTTTTCCTTATATAAAAGTCACCACCACCACCTGAATATGCGTCGTTTTGCGCATTGTATACTACTGGGTGTGGCTCTTAACCACACACAACGATCTTAGGGTATGAGAGGTTTTGCTAGGCCAAGAGACTGACGCTGCAATGGTCGCTCCTTTTATGAAGAATGAATTCACTAGGCCTAGGGCGAAGCAAGGTGGAGAGTCCACTATCCACAACACCAACACATCATACCCCCTGTCTATAAAAACAGACTAGGCACCGTCTTTCTCTAATTATATTAGACATTTTACAGAAGTTTGTCTGTCTCTAACCATGAGATACTTTAACACATATTTAACTGACTACATGAGATATCATATTCATCGTTAACTAGTTGCACACATTTAACACTTTGTTTGATAACTAGATGAGTTATTTTTTACAGATATTAGAAACAGCAATACAGTTTATTTTTAAAGCTATTTAAGTAACTAAATTAGGTAACCATAACTCACTCACCACCAGTATAAGGTTAATTTTAACAATACCTTATACAAATAACATAATTTACCAGTGTCACAAAATGGGGAGATCATCCTCGATCTTTGTTTCACTCCGGCAGTATCGGCACATTTGTTGTACTGATTTTATTGTTTTCTTTCATTTGTCACACTTCCTTTCTTTCTTTTTCTGCTATTTGTAGCAGATATTATGTATTATCCTTCTTACACCCTTCTCAGGGATGTAGACATGTCTGGTTGTTATCTTTCTCTCCGCGTTGCAAGGAGTGGCAGCGACCTAACCATGTTGGCTATGGTGGGCACAGCGATATCAGTATACAGATTAATTAACACGTAAATCGCCTCAGCGCAATGCTTAATCACTGATAAGACTGATAAGACACAGGTGCGCCAAAGCTTGGAATACGGGGAGACAACTGATGGACAGACACAGATAAGAGATTACATTCTGATAAAAGTAATGATTGTTACATTGGGAAAATATTGTTATATGAGTTTACCGACATGTTCGTAAGTTTGTACCCAAGGGCAAGCGGATGTGTACAGCCCATTTTCAGAAAATTACTGTGTGAAACTTTGCATTAGCTGAGTCAAGCAACATATTAAATCAGATTGGCTGATCCTCTGAGGCGCGCATAAGAAATGCGTGGGAAGGCAGTAAATATAATCTGACCATTTTCTCAAGCTATTTCACTTGAGAAATCGCTCGCAAAGTTACCAGACCTTGCTACAGTGAAGAATTACAATTCAGACTTCGTTTTTAAGCATACCGGCCACCTTATATTTTGAGAAATTTGGACGGACTTTCATAGCCCAGGAAATATCTTTCATATTAAATAAGGAAACCGGGACTGAGGAACCTGAAGGACCACAAACGAAGGCAGAGAGGGAAATTATTAAATTAACGACACCCCAGACGCGTGTAAGAGGCCGAATAAAGTCTCTTTATTCATCTGAGCAAAAGGCCAGGATTGGCGTAAGTTGTGATTTACATTTCATATTTTATTACTAACATGTGAACTAACATACTAACATTACCATATGAAGCTTAATATGTGAAACTCGCTAGTGAATGTCAAAGTCATTTGAGGCTGGCAACCTCAGCGTATAGGATGATGATTCATGAACCACCACTGCACGGGCTGGTGATGGCTTTATTGCTAGTTTTCGTAAAGAGAACTAAAAGCATAAAGTAGTTTCCAGGTTCCATACGGAGCAGGGAGGGAAAGATGAAAGAAATGATGTACATTCTAAGTATAATACTTACATTTTAAAAAGCAGTGTAAATGTCCATTTAAACATATTCACTATAAAATTAATGTAAGTTTTCAAGCTTTAAACCAATGTAAATATCTACGTGAAAATATTCATTTTAAAGTTAATGGGAGTGCCAAACTTTTCAATCAGTGTAAAACATAAAATGAAAACATTTCAATTTATATTGTGAACAATTTTCAATCAGTGGAGGTGTATATGTAAACAGACTCTATCTGTATTATTAATCTTTTCATTTAAATATAAAGTAACTATGAAAAGCTATTCAACTTAAATGAAAAGAAAGTTTTATCTCTAGGGATTAAATTTAATTCTCATCGAGAGTAAATTCTGAGTTAATTGGAATGGTGCTATGGGAAGATAGGAACCCATAACTATGGAGTGGAAAACGCCATACTCAGAAGAGCATTTCGTTCTATTCTTTTACCATAGTTAATGGTGGTACCAGCAGAAAGTACTATCTCTGGAACAAGAAGAGAACAGTGGCCTAAGCTTTAAGACGAAGAACCCACGTTTTAGACTCTCCTTGACATTTCTCGGAAACGAGCTTCACCCGACAACCTTGATCAGTGTGAAAAGAACCAACCCATAAGAAGGAGCAGAACCGTCATTGGCAGCTAAGTTCAAATCTATGCTGCCACTTGAACTTCTTGTAACATTTCACAATCCATAACGACTGCGAGGATACATTTTCTTGATTCATAACTATTTAAATTATTTTCCAACTGCTAAAACTTAAGTCATTATTAATTTTGTTATTTGTCATTTTACAAATTTAACTTAGATTTAATCATTTTAAGGTTATTGCATTTTTGTCTCAGTCAATTTACTACACACTCTAAACAGAGCTATACTAGAATAATAGAATTCCACTGAGTAAATCAGGGGTAGGGGCATTAAAAGAGCTGAAATTAATAAGTGCTTAAATCCTTCACAAAAACGTTAGCAGGATGAAAGAGTTAAACATACTCAGCCAAAGCAGTATTGTTCTCGCTTATTCTGAATATTTTGTGAAGATAACATGTAACAATCTTCTTCTATGACATATCTGCCAAGAGTAATCTTGTGCGAAGGTAGTGTGACGGTATTGCCTCCCCTGCTTTGCAGTAGTGGTCCAACAGTGACGAAAACTCAAGAGTATCTATTATAGTCTTCAATGGAGTCTATCTTTACACAAGATTATTCTTGGCAGAAATGTATATAGAAGAGTAGTAAAGATTCTAACACCTGGGAGTCTTCACAAGATATTCAGATTAGCGAAAACAATGCTGGCTGTCGCTAAGCACGTTAATTCTGTAATCTGCCGACACCTTTTATGAAGAATTTGAGCAATGGTTTATTCTAGCTCGTTAAGCCCCCACCGCTGAGTTAATCAGTGGAATTATTTTTTATAATATAGCTCTGTTTAGAGTGTGTGTTTAGTAACTTTGACTGAGACAAACATGTAGCACATTCAAAATGACTGAGTCGAAGTTAAACTTGTAACATTACAAATAACAGAATTTAATAATTACTTTAGGTTTAACAGTTTAAGTTAAAAAAAATAATTGTAATATTTATGAAAAGGTTTTCATCACATGATTGGTTTTGCTAAGAAATTCAAGTGGCAGCATATAGGTTAACTTAGCTGCCAATGATGATTCTAATCCTCATTATGGGTTGGTTCATTTTATTATGCTCGCGCTCGTCTCTGGTCAACGTTTTGGCGCCGTACGTTCCCAGAACGTCAAGGAGTAACGACAAAGCTGGTTCTGCGTCTGTCTATAAGACCCTCTTATGATGGTGTCTCGTACGTCAGTCCACTTCTACCTTCACCTGGTTCCAGAGATAGTACTTTCTGTTGGTACCACCAAATTGGTAACAGAAATAGAAACGAAA
Source organism: Oreohelix idahoensis (assembly GCA_024509875.1). Taxonomy (NCBI): domain Eukaryota; kingdom Metazoa; phylum Mollusca; class Gastropoda; order Stylommatophora; family Oreohelicidae; genus Oreohelix; species Oreohelix idahoensis. The sequence continues at coordinate 9,839 of JAMPIV010020143.1, read as the reverse complement.
CGCTCTTCTGAGTATGGCGTTTTTCCGACACATAGTTATGTGCACCCACTTCTATTCTACCATCCCATGTCAGAATTTACCCTCGATGAGAATTAAATTTAACCCCTCGGGATAAACCTTCCGTTTACATTTAAACGGAATAACTTTAGCTTTACATTACATTTAAATGAAAAGGTTAAACGTACAGATATAATATGGTTTACATTTACATCTCCACTATTTTGAAAAAGTGTTCAAATTATAAATTCATTTTATGTTTACACTTGTTGAAAGGTTTAAACTTCCCATTAAAATGGGAATTATTTTGTCGTTTACATTTACACTGAGTGAAAAAGCTTTGAAAACTATAAGTATTATTCTTATAATGTGCAATCATTTCTTTCATCTTTCCCTCCCTGCTCCATAGGGAACCTGGAACTACTTTATGCTTTTAGTTCTCTTTACGAAACTATAAATAAAGCAATCACCAGGCCGTGCAGTGGTGGTTCATGAATCATCATTCTAGATACTGAGGTTGCCAGCCCCAAATGACTTTGACATCCAATAGCGAGTTTCACACATTAAACTTCACATGTGTAATATATACATATATATGTTAGTTTCACATGTTAGTAATAAAATATAAAATGTAAATCACAACTTACGCCAATCCTGGCTACAGACGTTTTGCTCAGAGGACTTAAGTAAAAAGGCGGTGGCAGGGGGGGTTTGTTCTGTTTGTGCAGCTGCCTCTTTCACGTGTACTGGGGGTCGGGTTAATTTTAACTTCAATTCCCCCCTGACTTCGTGTCTCTTCTTCAGTTTTTCTAGTAGATGTTTCCTTATTAAAATGTAGAGATTTCCTGTGCTTTGTAAGTCTTATTTGGTTCTCCAATGAAAGGTCCGGTTAAGAAATGGAATTCGAATCTAGTCTTAACTCTGGCGAGGTCCCTGATGTTGTTTTGGCGAGCGTGAAATTCACAGTGAAATAAAACTGCAAAAAGACCAGACTATATCCCCTCTCTTCCCACGCCTTCGTTTTGTTTATGGAGTCAAATAAACGCTCCAATCATATTTAAACAGGTCGGGTTTGGTACTCTCAAAATATTACCGACATGGAAAAATTTTGCAAAGGTTACGTCTCCCATATATGGTAATATGGTATCCGATGTCCTTGTGTACACCACTTACAGACACATCGGGTAACGACAAAAATGACCATGAGTTCGAGATGTAGCATCTTACTTTTATCTAAAGTAATCTTGTCATCCATGTGGGTCTGTAAGTTTTCTCCCCTCTTCCAAGCTTTCCGGTAATGCAATGAAAGCTCCTCTTGCTTTTTGTATTCTTATTTTGATTTCACTGTCTGTACCGGCCATCCAACGTTGTCTATATTACTGCCAAGATATGTGTACGATTCTAACATCCTTTAGTTCACTGTTGTTCAACTATTATTCTCAGTGTGGCTATCTGGTCTGTACAGGATCTGTTTTGTCGAAATATCTGCTTGTTCATCTCTCAGTTGCTTGTCTATGGACTCTTTTAATCTCACAGGGGTGATTCTATTTAATACTTTTCCTAGCACTGATAGTAACATTATTACTCTGTAATTTGTGCACTCTTGTAAATATTTCCTTTCATAGACAACCAGATAACCTTCCTTTCCATTCTGTTGGTATTTCTTCTCTCTTTCAGAACTTTTGCCACGTAGTTTGTGTAATATCTCTGTAGAGGTATCAATATCTGATTTGATTGGCCTCTGCTGAATGTCATCAGGACCAGCTGCTTTTCCATCTTTCAGAAGCTTTATTGATTTCTTTATTTCTTCTCTACTTGGTCGTTCACAGCTGATCTGTAGCTCCTCTCTGCTGGCTGGAAAGTCTGGGTGATTTATTGGAGCTGGTCTATTGAGAAGTTCCTCAAAATGTTCTTTTTTTTCCATCCCTTCATTTGTTCTTGTATATTACTAAGCAATTTTCCATTCTTAATCTTTGATGAAGCCATTTCCATTCGGTATATTGTCCCCTGTTAAGCTTTGTTGTGTTGTTGTGTACAGGTCCCCCACATATCTCCATTGGCTGCAGCTCCCTCTGCTTCTCTTGCCAAACTCTTACTCGCTTGTTCTCTTTGATGCGGTCTTCTTACTTTTTTGATTGCCCCGATGCCCAACCCTCCTTAGTCGATTTTTTACGACAAGCCTGGTAGGGTATCAGTGTTACTATTTTTGCTCCTTTTTGGGCCCCGGTAACACAGTCTGATCACCCGTGTGTGGGGCTGGTTACCCCATCCTGTAAAATATGTTAAACCACAAAAGTTCAACAAACATGGACAGGTCAATTAATGAAAAAATGAAAACTCAGCTATCCAAGACAGGGGAAGGTTTCTCCTCGCAGGGAGGCGTATGATGCAACACAGAGAAAGCCGAAAGGAGTCTGTGTTGCTGACTAACCTTCTTTCTTCTAGGAGAACTTCCAGATTTGGCACCTGGAATGTTCGGACATGAACGAACAAGGGAAAACGGAGCAGGTAACAGCAAAGCAATGTAGGAATATAAGATCGATGTCCCAGGGACTGTGTAAAACAAAGTGGAAGGGTGTAGACACGAAGAAACTCAGTACAGGTGAATACGTGCTGTCCTCGGTACATGAAGACAAAAGTTCACACTACAGTGAAGGAATAGCTCTTATGGTTGTCTAAAGAAGTACAGAAAGCACTCATTGAATGGGACCCAGAATAATAACAGCTACTTTCAAAAACAGCTAAAAAAAGCAAATAAAATGTAAAAGGCAACCAATGGTTTTTGCACCAACCAATGACAAAGAAGAGTCTGTGAAAGAAGCATGTTATACTTAACTACAGGAAATTATGGATAAAGTAAAAAGAAGAGACATCACAATTTTGATGGGTGACATGAATGCAAAGATAGGTACATCAACACCGGATTTGAAGAAGTCATGGGAAAACATGGGCTAGGAGTAATGAATGAAAATGGAGAACTATTCGCAAACTTCTGTGCTTCAAATCAACTGGCTATAGGAGGAAGCATGTTTCCACATAAGAGAAAACACAAGGCAACATGGATATCACCAGACCATAGAACAGAAAATCGGTTTGATCCAATATGCATAAACAAGAAGTTTAGATCATCATTGCAGGATGTAAAGGTATATAGAGGAGCAGATGTGGCATCAGATCACCATCTTCTGATAGCCAAAATAAAAATGAAACACAAGAGATATGCAACAATGCAAAATTATAGACAACAGTTTAATGTAGGACAGCTAAGAAATCAAGAAACAAGAGGACAAATTTTAAGGTCACAATATCCAACAAATACCAAGTGCTCCAACAGCTGGAAGATGTAGTGAATACAGAAAGACCACTGGCATCAAGTCAAAACTACATGGACTAAGACTATGTGAAAAATACTGGGGAAAAGGGAACGACAACAAAAGGCATGGACAACAACAGAAACCATCAATAAGATAAAGGCAGACAAAACAAGAAAGCAGATTTAAACAGAAGGGAAACCTGGAATTTCCAAAGCCAAGATAAGCTTCGAGGAAGTGTATAATAGAAGCAAACAAAGAAGTAAGAAGAAACTTCAAAAGAAACAAGTGGAAACACATTGAGGAGTTGGAAAGAGAGGCAGAAGATGCTGCAGCCAAAGGAAATATGAGAGAACTGTATAGCAGCAAAAGAAGCGAACGGGGAAATACAAGCAAGCAACGTTGCCTCATTAATACAGGAATATGGAAAATACTGCTTAGTAATATATATATAATATAATAATATATAATATATATATTATAATATATATATATAATATAATAATCTCAAGAGCAAATGAAGGCTTAGGTGGACGGAATATGGACGGAATATGAGGGACCTTCTCAACAGACCAGCTCCACAAAAACTCCCCATACATCCAGCCAGCAGAAGAAGAGTTTACAAATTAACGGTGAAAGACCAACGAAGGAAGAAATAAAGAAAGCCATTAAGCTTCTAAGAGATGGAAAAGCGTCTGGACCTGATGGCATTCCAGCAGAGGCCATCAAAGCAGATATCGACACGGCTACAGAGATGTTATATAAATTACTTGGTAAAGTTCTGGAAAAGGGAAGGGATACCAGCAGAATGGAAGGAAGGATATTGGTTAAGCTGCCCTAAGAAGGGAAACATACAAGAGTGCATCCATTATAGGATCATCCTCGAGAGATTAAAAGAGTCCATAGACAAGAAACTGAGAGTGATGAACAAGCAGTGTATTTCGACCACAACAGATCCTTACAGACCAAATAGCCACTTTGAGATAATAGTTGAACTAAGTTTGGAATGGAATTCACCACTATACACATTATATTTTAGTGGACTACGAAAAGGCATTTGACAGTGTAGACCAGAGAATCACTTTGGAAATTGATGAGGCCACTATGTAATGTGGAGCCGCGGTAGCACGTTAGGGTTAGTGCAATGGCTTCCTAGCGCAGTGGTCTATGGTTCGATCCCCAGAAGAGGTGGGAATTTTTTTAGGCCACAAACGGCTCCTGGGTCGACCCAGCCCCAAATGGGTACCAGAGTAACTCTGGGAAGGTTAAGGCGGCCGGCGTGATGCCGACCACATCACCCCTAGTGTGCCGACGGTCAAGATAATATGGGCCTAACACCATATTCCAATATGCCTCAACGGGTTCCTTTACCTTTACCTTACTATGTATTACCCCTGAAGATCATTATTTTAATAAAAAATACGGTTCTTGTGTGATTATTCACCGCTTAAATCAAATTGTGGAAATTTATTACCTAAACCGAGAACCGTACTTTTTCTTGAATGAAAAAGTGTCATGTTTCTCCCCTTTCCCCCGTTGTTTAGAATTTTTTTTTTAAACACGCCTGCCGTTCGTAAGGTTAATTTAAACCGTCTGCCGTAGGGGAGTGAAGTGTCATAGACTTCGATGTACTGGGTCCCAGCTTTATGAGGTGGGGTGGCCTGTTCCCTTCCTCGCTGCCGTTGCCTTCTCTAACTCAGGATCAGAGTCAGGTACCCTTTTACAGCTGGTTAGACTGATGCGTGACATTACCTAGCTTTGAACACGAAACCCGGTATCTTATTGCGGTAGTAGAGTGTTAAAGACTTCACCATACTAGGTCCAGCATCAAGAGGTGGGGCCTACCTAGCTATAAATGGGTACTTAACTTTGAGTTAGGGAAGGAAAAGACAGCGAGGAAGGAAACTGGTCTCCCACCTCTCGATGCTTGATCTAGTATGGTGAAGTCTCTAACCCTCCCATAACCAGCTGTAAATGGGGTACCTGACTCTGATCTTGAGTTAGAGAAGGCAACAGCAACGAGGACGGAACAGGTGTCACGCATCAGTATAAACCAGCTGTAAATGGGTACCTGACTCTGATCTTGAGTAGAGAAGGCATCGGCAGCGACTTCCCTTGTTTCCTGTGTACCGTTAACTTGTAGAAACTGATTCTTCTTCTTCTTTCTTCCTCGATTCGTCCTGAAAAGGACGTTTTGGTTGCGTTGTGTCCGTTTCCAGCGAAGCTGCAGTATTTGCGCTTAGCGGCCGACACATCCGACTTCGGCACAGCATTTTTTGGGAGCGGGTTAGCCGTCGCTGTGAGATCCCTACTCCTCAGCCAGACTGCAGTAATACAGCCTGTTTCCAGGACCACCACGTGGAGGTGGAGTAGGATCTTGGTCAGCTCTGGTTCGCTGACCCTGACGCAGGCAGTCAAGCTATGGGGTCGCTTACTGCATTCCTCACTTTTGATGCATCTTGGGTCCCGAACTGATTCAATACCATTTTATTGGTTTATAAACTTAAATAAAAATACTGGGGGGGGGGGGGGGGGGGGGGGGTGGGTCTGTCGTAAGCGTGTCATCTAAGAATGCACAAGGAACGCAATTTTTTTTTTAACTTGCCCTCCCAAATCACAATGTGAAATGAAAAGAAAAAAAAACATTTATCGATTATCATCTTTAAAAGACAATTTCGAGAACTACACGTTAAATCGTTGAAAGTATTCAAAAAGAGACATGAAAATAGGTCGTATATCTTTATCATCACTGCCCTACAGATCGCAAAGGAGCATGATGATGATGATGATGATGAAAAAAAGGTAAAGGTAGTCGCATAGCAGATACTGCCGTAAGGGAGTGAAGTGTTAGAGACTTCACTATACTAGGGTCCAGCATCGAGAGGTGGGGGGGTGTACTAGTTTCCTTTTCATCGCTGCCTTTTCCTTCCCTAACTGAAGGACAAAGTCAGGTACCCATTCACAGCTGCGACGACTGGAGCACGATGATACCGTGAATCGAACCCCGCACCTTAGTCACAAGAGACCAGCGCTCTAACCACTCTGTCAATCGGACATTCATTAAAAAAAAAACATGATAACGGATACAAACAGAATGTTAAAAACATGAAGGGGAAAGGGGGAGGGGGGGGGGGGAAGGAAGAGATTTGTGACGTCGCGTAAGGTTGGGTGTAAAATGTGACAACTCCATGGCCTTGATACTACGATTGGATTTGCCGAACTGAAGAAAAAGTACGATGCTCCGTTTACCCTAAACATTTCAAAAATTTTCATCGACGGTGAATTATCACACAAGTACCAAAAATACTTATGAAGACATGACATGCAGAGTTCTCTATGAAGGACAACTTACAGAACCGTTTGGGATAAGAACGGGAGTGCGACAGGGATGCATCTTACCTCCATTTCTTTTCTATCTAGCAATAGACTGGGTTGTGAGCAGTGGCGGTTCCAGGGGGTTGTCATTGGGGGTGCTGCACTGTTTCATTTTTTTAAAATACTATACATAACACTCACAAATTGTGACCACCATATAAAAATATCAACACAGACACAAATGATTAGTGTCTTATCTCATCTAAAATCTGTCAAGAAAGTTCTGAAAAGTTATTTTAAAAGTTTACTGGCAACTAGGAGTAATCCTTGTCAGTCGAAGCAGCTTCCAGAGTCTCAAACCAGGTTAAACAGACATGTATGCTGCTATTTATCGTGTTAAAAATTTCATTGTAACTTCCCTTTAATCATAGTTTCATTACACTTGAGCTGTGTTCCGTTGCAGCACAAGTAAATAAATTCAAACCCAATCGCAGCTGGCCTATTTGCTGTGTATGACAAGGCATTCGCTTATAAGAGGTCAAGGTCACTTTGAACTGTCCCATCGTTTGCAGCACTTACAATACGGTGGTTGGATAATTTTTTTTTTTTTTTTTTTACTCGTATTTAACTCTTCGGTGTAACCTCAATTTTTCTGTATTTTTTGGTCTGTCCGGATTATGTATTATAATGTAGTAGAGACAGTATGTAGTCCTTTTTTTTTACAGGGGTGCTGCAGCTCAACAGCTCATTAAAGAAAGCCGCCACTGGTTTATGAGAAACAGCGACGACACAGAACAGAAATGGAATCCAGTGGAATCTGAACTAAACAGTTAGATGATCTAGATTTTGCTGATGACTTGGCTCTTCTGTCCCATAACCGTAATCAGATGCAGGACAAATTGAAACATTCGATGAAAGGTCACAACTAGTGGATCTGAAAATACACAGGGAAAAGACAAAAATAATGAGAATAAATGCAGGGAAATGGATAATAGGGTTGAACATGAAGAAAACACCACTACAAGATGTAGAATCGTACACATATCTTTGGCAGCAATATAGACAAAGTTGGAGGGACAGACAGTGATATCAAAATAAGAATACAAAAAGCAAGATTTCATTGCATTGGGAAATATATGGAGATCAAGAGAAATAGGATCCAACACGAAAATAAGAATCTTCAACTCAAATGTGAAGTCAGTCCTATTGTATGGCTCGGAGACATGGAGAACAAACATAAAAATAAAAATCTTCATTTCAAATGTGAAGTCAGTACTATTATATGGCTCTGAAAAGAGTGGAGTACATCAAAAGACAACAACCAAAAAGCTACAGACTTTTCATAAATGGGTGGTTGCGTAGAATAGAAGGATTAAAATGGTACGACAAGGTTACCAACGTGGAACTGATGAGAAGAACTAGACAAGTGCCAGTGGAACAAGAGATGAGAAGAAGACGATGGCGATGGATAGGACACACACTGAGGAAACCTGTTTATAGCATTTCACGGCAGTCCTTGTTCTGGAACCCCCAGGGCAAGAGAGGCAGAGGTAGACCAAGAAGCACATGGAGAAGAGAGCTGGAAACAGAGGTGAAAATGATGAGGAGAACGTGGAAAGAACTTGAGATGATGGCACGTGACAGGAGGACTTAGCATGTGTTTTTGTTGAAGGCCTATGCTCCCTTGGTGACCGGATGGTTTTGAGTAAACACAGTGTGATGAAATCAAAGAAATGTATGGAGATTAAACGACACAACACAACAGTCAGAATCAATTTCAAACGTCAAGTTTAGTCCTATTGTATGGCTGTGAACATGGCAAACAACAAAAACAACAACCAACTATGCGACAGACGTTCACAAGTGGTTAAAAAACGTTTGTTTCATAGCAGAGACTGCCGTAGAGGGGTGAAGTGTAAGAGACTTCAATACTAGATCACGTTTCGAGAGGTGAAGTAGCGCCCTCTCCCCCTCGCTGCACTCCCCTTTCTTGACGCAAGTGTAGAGTTAGGTCTTTACAGCTGATAGACTGTAGCGTGACGCCACCGTATTTCCAACCCGGTACCTTTTTCGCGAGAGGCCTGCGTTTTAACCACGGGCCCTCTCAAAAATGGGTACTTGCCTAAATAGAAGGATTGAAGTGTTATGACAAGACCACTAATGTGGAACTGATGACGCGAACCAGACAAGTGCCAATAGACCAGGCATGAGAAGAAGACGTTGGAGATGGATAGGACACACACTGAGCAAACCTGCTGATAGATTTACCAGGCAGTCCTTGTTCTGAAAACACCAGGGTAAGAAAGTTAGACGAATACCAGGGAATACATGGAGAAGAGAACTGGAGTCTCAGACATGAAGGGGGCTGAAGAAATCATGGAAAAACCTTGAGCTGATGGCACGTGACATGAAGACTTGCCAGAAAGGATATGCGCCTTAGGGAATCGAAAGGCAATGATGATGATTACGACTAGGTAACTAATTTACAATCGATTACGTTGTGACGTCATAGTTAGGAGGGAGTATGCGTTTTTGTGACAAATAAGGGAGGGAAACCTGAGGCCTGTAAACAGCAAATTAATATGAAACAAATATAAAGGTATGTTATCAGGCACTCGCAGGAAATAAAGAAGTAGAACACCAGACAACTGAAAAACAACAGACATGAGTGGCTTACCCAGGATTTGAACACTGGACCTTCCGTGCGACAACCCCGCCTAGCCATGCAAGCGAATCACACTATCCGCTCTGCCATCTACGCATCATCAAAAATGATGTTTCAATGGCAGGTCAATAGTGCGAACCACAATACACGACACCAGAAGTCCTCCATGGGCAGTTCAGCCTATTAATGACGCAATCACTTCTGTTGTACTTCTATCAAGCAGTATAGGCCGAATCCAACAAGACCCTTAGGACCTTAATACTGTGTCCAGTAAATGATAGTAGACTAGAACAGTGAGAACAGGATAGTGGTATAAAGGTATGTTTTCAGGCACTCGTAAGAAATAAAGAAGTAGAACACTTGGACAACAGAAAACAACAGACGGGAGAGGTTACCCAGGTTCGAAACCCCGTACCTTCCGTACGACAACTCCGCCTAGCTATCAAGCGAATCACACTGACCCCACGGCCAGCTAGGCATCCCCAAAAAAAGATGCTTGCTGCTTTTATGAATAACATCATAAACCTGTATATTTGTTTTCATATTAATTT
>JAMPIV010020142.1:77500-292977 GCA_024509875.1 Oreohelix idahoensis | reverse complement strand
TTTGCGTAGGGGGTGTTGTTGCCCCCCGTCCAGTGGCATATGTGTGAGACAATTTCTCTGGTTCTCGCGCTTCTGGGCTGATAAGTGGTGGCGTTGTGGTGGGGTGATATGTGTTTAGTATAATGTTGTTCACTTCTATAATATTCTTTCATGGTGCGAGGTGGGTAACACTTTTTTCTATTTGACGGATCAGTTTTAGTTGATTCACACGCTAGAATGTCTACTATATTGCCTGAGTGTTTTAAAGCTTTGATAATTATAGTTTTTTTGATTTACTACTCATTAAATTTTTCTGCTTTGTTGGTGACGAGCATGGGACGAGAATGTCCTTATTATAGTAGACTGCATAGATGCGAGATCAAGAATTAGGTCGCGGGATTTTACGTGTTATGGACGACAAGTGGGTAAATAGGTATATGCTGACATAGCTCGACATTATAAGGTTGCGTTCATTCTATACAGGGTACTGTAAGCAGACAGGCCACTGCGCATAAACGTAGAGATGTCAAGGGAATGTGCTGGAACAGAAGCTTGTAAACGTTTGCCACACTCTTTTCCAATTTATCGACTAGATGCTTTAAGTTAGACATGTCATGTGAGGACGATTTTATGATTAAACAAGTGCATGTGATCACACAATTCAGCAATTATTACTTCGGTACTTTACAGAACCAGAGCAGCCGCTATTGAGATGTTCTTGGAAACATTTCACTTCAGGTGTAATACAGTACTTATTAGCAAGCCTAATTATAGTCCATTAGGCTCATCTTTTTAAATATTATTGTATTTAGTCAGAATACAGGGGCAAAGAACTCATTCCGTGAGTGAATTCTCTCATTCTTCACTTTAATTACTAGTACATTCAGCAAGCCATTATATCACAAGGCTTTGAATAGCAAATAAATACCGGGGCAAAGAAATCATTCCCCTCAATATCTCTATAGATGTCTGTAATCTTTAATAAAACAAGATACATTCTTGCAATTTTTATGTGACAAATTTTGCGCCTTTTCTACCAAGAATCTTTTTTTATGGTATACTCACACTAGCGATAACTATGGATATACGTACGATGTACCAAGGCTCTGACCAGGAACCACACCTAGTCACGAGATTTCTGTCGCTCAGGAAGCAGATCTAGTAAAGAATTACTCTATTGGCTAAATACTCCGAGTTGCTGAGGACTATCGCGCTGTCTAGCCTTCCAACCGTCTCTTCCGAAAAAGAAGCTTCACTAAGATTTTAGAACTGTGCGAAAAAACTTTTTTCTTGATTTTAAAATAAATTAAAATATATATATATATATATATATATATATATATATATATATATATATATATATATATATATATATTATATTATAAATTATATAAAAATTTAATATACTATTATATTATATAGTTTTTTTTAAATCAAGGCACTATAGAAATGTCCCCACCTGTACCTGGTACCGACCTAAGGTATGAACAGTATCATCAACTAAGTATGGTTGGCGTATGTCTTGCGACGTTCTCTTTGCAGTTGATTGGTGAGATGATCGGCTTCTACCCCGACAGAAGCTATTGGGAAAAGACAAAGCGCCAGGGGAGAACCGTAGGACCCCAGCAGGACGACCGCAGTTCCGCTATAAGGAGGACACGTAACTGATTAATCAATCTCTTGATAGTCGACCGAGTGGGTAACTAGATTGGAACCGAAGGGCACAGGAGGGATATAGACAGGCCACAGAACGGAGAGATAGGATTAGTCTGTTCGTGTTCTCTGTTTTTTCCAAAACGTTCACGGTGTCTTACACATCACCGGTACTTATTATATAGCTAGATAGGTTGGATTTTTTCTACGTGAGTTTAGCAACTTCGGAATTTTAGATATAGCTACCTAAGTAGTTATGTAATGTAGTGTTGTACTTTTGTAGTTAAATATATTTATCGTATTATTGGTTTCTATTAGGTTCTTAAGGTAGTATAATTATGGGTTATTATATTATCATTAATGTATTTCTCTTATATAATTAGATATATTATTGATATTATAAGGGGTTGGTATCATCTATTATATGGGTATAGCTTCCTATCATTAGAGACTGAATTAGTCTCTATAGAACATATTTTTCATGGAATCAGTAATGTTTATTTGCTTTTTCAGAGTAAAACTGAGTCAATCTGAAGTGATCTAAATATAGAACCTGACTAAACGGAGTCTTGATGTTTAGAAAGAGACTATAGATACCCGGCCTGTAAGCTATAATGTTACGAATACGCAAAGACGTACAAAGACAAGCTTGGGTAAACCAATGCTCGCGAGTAAGAACAAGCATGTATATGTGAACGCCCTGGGGGTTATTTTTATACCTACTCAGATGGGCAATCATTATAGAAACTCAGTTTTGGAGGCACAAGTCTTACACTTCATTAGTAATTAGATGACGAAAATACAGATTCTTGTAACAGATACGCTGATTCCTGTTATTTTAAGTGTATTTTCTTGACGAACTCAGCAAGAAGTACCGCTCGGTTTTACGCATTTGGTTTTGCTAGCTGGATTAATGCAGAAAGCTTTCCTACGTAAGAAATATAAACCGTAAAGGCTTTGTGCAGATGTACATTACACTATCCAATTGTTCTAGACGTATTGTCTGTATAGGACGGGCCATAGTCCCGACTTGGAGCATAAGGACTAGCTATTATTGTGATTAATGAAGGTCTACAGGTTGATAGTCTTTCACAATTTCTAAGTTCTATCCAGTTAGTGGACCCTCGTTAATATCTATAGATTCAGGGTATCGTAATCTTGCGATTATGTTAATTGTTGAATATTCATAATGTCCTATGTATCTAAATTGATTATTCTAACCGTTCTAGTAACAGCGACTACCGTTGCTCTTAGTCTGAGGTTTAAAGTGGTGAGATATGTAGTATAAGGTATTTTAATACCCCCCCTCCCCCCCCTCTCCCTCCCCCCTAGTTTGAAATTTTGAAGGAAACAACTGGTAATAGCAACAGTTCAAAGTAGCCTGTTTATGTGTAATTACTCTCAGAAACTTCGGTTTTTTGTTTCGTTAAATGTTTTTTGAATTGATCCCGCTATGACTTTGTTTTGTTTTCTAACATGAGGTGTATGTCAGAAGTATCATAATAACTGAATGTGAGCAATTCCTCAGTCGCCATCGGGTGTACCTATTGCGGCCTCGAAAAAGGAGCCAAGAATAGTCAAACACTGTAAGGCTACAGCAGCGCCAACTGTAGTGAAAAAGCGATCTATGCAGGGCTTGGGATAATCTGCATGGGGCCGGGTTACACCATCCTGTAAAAAATTTAAACCACAGAAAAAACTTCAACGCAGAGAATTGTGACAAGAGTCAAAAATAAATGAAAATAAAATACACTAAGTCCATCCAAGACTAGGGGATTGTAATGGTTCCTCTTGCTGGGGGAGGGGAGAATGCGTATGATGCAATCTGCACAGAGAAAAGCTACGAAAGGAGTCTGTGTTGCTGACAAACACTTCTTTCTTGCTGGAAGAGAGGATCTTCAGCAGAAGTTTGGAGACCATGGAATGTAATCGGACTTTTAAAAGTGGGTTAGACAGATGGGAAAGTGGTCGCGCATTGTAGCAAGCCAGTGAACATGAACGGGTAATACCTAGACAATCGAGGTTGCGTGATGAATCTTTGTGTGAGGAAACGAAAGAGTGGAAGGGGGTAGACAGAGAGAAGAAACTACATAACCGGTGAATTGGTTGCTGTCCTCATGGACATGAAGTACAGAAAGTTCACACCACTAGGTGAAAGTGGTAGCTCGCTTATGTTATCTAAAGACTGAAGTCACAGGAAAGCACTTATGTGATATGGAAGTCTGTGGTTGGAATCCGTCAGAATGTATAAAGATTGAGCTTCTGTTCAGAGAACCAGCTAAATAGAAAATTCATGTGAAGAATGTCATCCAATGTTTATGCAACATGATAATGAACAAGTAATAGAGTCTGTGACAGAAGCCATTTTGATAGACTAAACTACTCAGGAAAATTCATGGATATAGTAGGGTTAAGAAGCCCAGAAGAGACATCACAATTTTGATGGGTTAGATACGGTATGACGAAATGCAAAGACTTGTATACAAGTCAGATTCACTGAGGATTCGAAGCATTACATGGGTCTGAACGCATGGGCTAGGAGTTAATTGAATGAATAAAAGCGAGAGCTATTCGATACTTTCTTTGATCTTCGCATATCTGAACTGGCTATGTTAGAATGAGGGAAGCATTGTTTCCACATAAGAGAACTACACAAGGATGCAACATTTGGAATTATGTGCCCAGACCGCATAGGTAACAATTGAAAATCAGATTGATACATATATGCCAAATAAACAAGAAGTTATACGATCATCATATTGCTGGATTGTAATGAGGTGATATTAGAGGAGGTCAGATATGTCGGACATCAGATCATCCATCTTTCTGATAGAACCAAATGTAAAAATGACAAACTTCATATAAGAGTATGCAACAATGCGTTCAAAATTTAGGGACAACAAAGTTTCTCGAATGTAGGACAGCTAATAAAATAAAGAAAGTAGACTATGAGACTAAATTTGCGGTTGTCACACAGTTATCCAAGTGGTAGTGAATGTCCAAGCTGCTCCAAAGACTGGAAGATGTAGAGAATGTTGTACAGATGGATATTCGGCCAGCAGGTCGCGCAAAACAGATGTGGATGTGAGACATGTGAATAGAAATACTGTGGTGAAAAGGATAAATACAGTAAGACATGAAAAATCGAAGTGGATACAGCACAGAGATTAAGACTCATGTGTTAGAGTTAATTAGTATGTCGCAAAAAGCTACAAGAAAGCATGAGAGTTTAAAACTACGAAGGCAAAAATCTAGAAGATCCAAAAGCGCCAAAGGCTCAACGAAGTGTACACAGAAAGCAGTACAAAGGAAGTAAGAAAGAGTATCAAAAGAGGACAAGAGGATAAGTATTTTGAGGAGTTGGGCAGAAAGAGTGGCGACGAGAGCGATGCAGCCTAGAGGGAATTATGAAAGCAGAATGTTATGTGAGCAGCACAAAAGTAAGCTAAGACAGAGGGGAAATACAAGCAAACAAGTTGCCGTCATAAAAGACAAGGAATGGGAAAACTGCTCAGCAATATTACAAGAGCATAATGAGGTGTGGACAGAGAGTTATTTTGGGGACCTTTCTCAATAGACCAGCTCATACAAGAATTACCCCTGTCCGGACAACTTTAGGCCAGAAGAAGAAGAGTCGCGTACTCATTTGTACAACGCGAGTTGAAAGACCAACGAAGGGAGAAGAGAATAAAGAAGAAGGCCTTGAAAGCTTCTAAGAGATGTGGAGAAAGGAAAGCTGTTTGCGAGCCTGTGGATGCGTCCCAGGTCTCCTTGTAGCTAGGTAGGCGCGATCATGAGGAGCTGCAGGAGTATATCGACACGTGGCTGTACCAAGAGGTAAATGGTATTTAAATTTTTACTTAGGTATAAGAAAGTATGGGAGAGAAAAAAGTTAAGACGATCACCTTTCAGAGATGGAGAAGCGAAGGATATATCTCGGCTTAAGTTGCTCTGCTTGTATGATGAAGTGAAGAGGCGAGAATTTTGCCGCAAGGAGATGGTCGTAAGTGTATCAGAGAGACAAATGTTGAGTCTGTAGATGGTAATAATGTATGTTCTATCGTACAAGGCCTGCCAAGAAAAGGTATTAAATCAGGATTATCCTTGAGAGTGAATTAAAAGTTAAAGAGTGCCGATAGACGAGAACCGTAAACTGAGAGTTTTTTGATGAGCAAGCCAGGTTTTCAGTGACAAAACAGCATCATGTATACAGACCCAGCATAGCCATACTTTGAGTGAATAATAGGTGTTGAACAAAGTGTCTGGAGATTGGAAAATGTCACCTCTAGTACATCGGATTTGTGGACTACGAAAAGGCATTTGTGACAGTGTAGACAGAGAGACTACTTTGGAAGATTGATGTCCGAGGCAGGCTATTAATGGAGTTCCCCTGAATAAGATCGCAATTAATTTAATAAAGAAAACATATGAAAGACATGACACTGCAGAGTTCTTCACGAAGGATCTAGCTTACAGAACCGTTTGGACTATAAGAACAGGAAGTGCGTACAGGGATGCCTCTTGTCTCTCATTTCTTTTCTTGCTTTGGCAAGTTAGAAATTGGGTTATGAGAATCATCGGATACAAACACACAACAGAAATGGAATCACAGTGGAATCTCTGATCTAAGCAGTTGGTATGATCCTGGATTTTGCGGGCTGATGACTTGGCTCTCTTTTGTCCCAACAACCGTAATCAGATGCAGGACAAATTGAAAACACAAAACTCGATGAGAGGTGTCACAGCAATTGGGTCTGAAAATACACAGTGAAAAGACAAAAATAATGAGAATAAATGCAGGTAATGATAACAGGGTTGAACTTGAAGAAACACCAATACAAGATGTAGAATCGTACATATATCTTGGCAGTAATATAGACATACTTGGAGGGACAGACAGCGATATCAAAATAAGAATACAAAAGGCAAGAGGAGCTTTTCATTGCATTGGGAAATATGAGTATATGGAGATCAAGAGAAATCGGATCCAACACGAAAATAAGAATCTTCAACTCAAATGTGAAGTCAGTCCTACTGTATGGCTCTGAGACATGGAGAACAACAAAGACAACAACCAAAAAGCTACAGACTTTCATAAATGGGTGCTTGCGTAGAATAGAGGGATTAAAATGGTATGACAAGGTTACCAACGTGGAACTGATGACAAGAACTAGACAAGTGCCAGTGGAACAAGAGATGAGAAGAAGACGATGGCGATGGATAGGACACACACTGAGGAAACCTGTTGATAGCATTACAAGGCAGTCCTTGTTCTGGAACCCCCAGGGCAAGAGAGGCAGAGGAAGACCAAGAAGTACATGGAGAAGAGAGTTGGAAACAGAGGTGAAAATGATGAAGAGAACATGGAAAGAACTTGAGATGATGGCACGGGACAAGAGGACTTGGCATGTGTTTGTTGAAGGCCTATGCTCCTTTGGGAGATGAGGGTTATGAATGAATGAATGAATAATTCCTGGTTTTTTTTTTTTGTGTTTTTTTGTTGGGGGGGGGGGGGGGTGGGGGGGGGGGGGGGGGTGGGGGAGTGGCAACTAATACACAAATAGGAAGATACTGACAAGACTACAGGTAGAGAAACGATTAAAAACAAAGAGACATGACCAGATAGAAAAGAACAAACACGCGAGAGCCTGGTTATGAAAGAGACAGCGACACAGCCATAAAGGATAAACAAATAATGACTGATGTGAACACATTCGAGCCCGGAAACAGAATATTAACAACTCGGTGAATAAACACACATTACCAACATGAGCTGTTAACCAGAATCCTGTAAAACACCACCAGGGCCAAATAGCACATATATTTACAACTCCTCAGTCATAACTATAACCACGTGGCAATGTTCTGAGCTGAGCTGCAATCACCGCCAGGTGGCAATGTTTTGAGCATCTCCTCATACAAGGAAAAGAAGACTAGCAGAGGGAGAAAAGTAGTGGCAGGGAAGGATCAACAAATCTATAACAGTTAAATCTATGACATCATCTTTATCGGCATTCAGCCCCCAAAAGGAGCATAGGCTTTCAATAAACTTATGTCAAATCTTCCTGCCCCGTACTAGGTTTTCCCATATCTTCTCCATCCCCTTCATGTATGTCTCCAGTTCTCTCCTTCGTGTATTCCTTGGTTACTTTCTACGTATTGTGCCCCATCCATCTCCAGTGCCTTCTTCTCATCTCTTGTTCCACTGGCACTTATCTAGTTCTTGTCATCAGTTCCACGTTGGTGATCGTGTCATATCACTTCAATCCTTCTATTCTACGCAAGCACCCATTTATGAATGTCTGTAGCTTTTTTGGTTGTTGTTTTTCATGTTTCAGAGCCATACAATAGGACTGAATTGACACATGAATCTATGAAATACAAAGTACTTATTTTTAAACTTTTTCTTTCCAAGTATGTTGTTTAAACGTCGTATGGAGAATCAGCTAGCGTATATGTGCGAACTGTGTTACTTTTGTCAGCGTCATACTACCATGACAATATCGTCAGGATTTCTTTCACATTGTCTAACCACTTTTCTTTTCATTCTGACTTTGCTCCTATAACACGTTATTATCTGTTTCTCTATACCCGGGTTTCTTAACCATGCTTGTGCCATGGACTACTGTGATTGTCCGGTAAAGGCTACGGACGCTTTGATTGTCCGGTGAAAACTACGGACCCCTTTGATTGTTTGGCGAAAGCTTCGGGTCTCTTCTTAGAAAAAAATGTACACAGACGCAGAATGAAAATTTGTATATGCAAATTATAACATCAAGGAAAAATCGTTAAACGCACACTGTAGTCAAACTGAAAAACAAACAAAAACAACAATCTGAAAAAAGAATATTTTTTAATGCACAAATCAATGATAATTTTCTGAATAAATGTTGTGGAGAAAATAAAATTCAAATTTTTAGGTTAATTGCACGGACCTCTCAGAATCCATTTCTGGACGCCCAATGGATCCGTGGACTATATAGGTTAAGAAGCTCTGCCCTATACAGACTAGGGGACTAGTTGCTTCGAAGGAAGAAATATGATCAATAAGAATATGCATGATACTTCGGGCTGCAGAAATTTTTTTTTTAATGCAAAAATATAAGACAAAAGTTACTAACTGCGCTTCCAATAGAACGCTGCACACATATAAAGAGAGTAATATACAGTTTGTTGATTGCGTTCGCTCTCAGCCTTAATTCTCTCTTACAATGCTGGCCGTTAGTTTGTGTCATTCTTTACAGCCAGGCTGCGCCTTTCTGCCCTACACATCCAATTTTAGCAAGCAATTTTTACAGATTTGCTTCCCTGCCATCTCACGCCTATACGTATGCTTAACCTCATGTCCATCCAATAGTGCAGTGAAATGGATGCACTAGTAAGCGTCATCGGAGCCGAGACGCAACTCTGCCACAGATCTGGGAGGCCCCGTTTCCGTGAACACCACACACAGATAACTGAGGCACCGCTCGCCGTTTGGAAGTTAAAGGGTTTAAAGTGTACTCATTCTAATTACGGGCCCTCGAAAGAATCCTATATTGTTAGATGTCTGAATCCACGATTCATGCTTGTTAATAAGCAAACCGATCATTCCGTAATCCCTTGAAGAAAGAGAAAGAAACGCATTCCATGTATTTCCAGCATTAATTCTGGAGTCAAGAAAGTAAACTCTTGTGAAGTACCATTTTCAAGAGAGACAGATGAAGGGAATGAGGGACAAACTAGCGATAGAGATAGAATAAAAAGAGTAAGTCACCGGCCAAAATATGGCGTGGAAATAATGATGTCGTGCTCTGTCTGCGGCATGCCCTGATGGTGAAATGAAATTCTCCTGTGGTTATTTCATTCATTTCGATTTTGCTTCAGAAGTGTGAAAACACGGAAACAGTGGCACGAACGCATAGAAGCTTCATCTAAAATGGGCAACGAGGCTTCACTAGTTAAATATATAAATATATGGTGGAGACACTTATTCAAACTTACCCAAACTTCTTAATAAAAGTGGGGAAAATTCTAGAAACTTTGTCACCGGAAAGCAACAGAGGCAGGAATATTTCTCTTTAAAAAAACTCCGCGCAGTTAAGTATATTGGGAATAAATGCGCATTGTTTCAACAGGCGCTCAATTTGTTCCCCGGCCGGAACACGCCATGACAATATTGCAACGTTGGTAGGAAAAGATGAAACTAACGTTACAGATAATGCAATTCTCTAACAAAGGAATGACCGAGAAGATATGGAAGCAAGAGGGTGACGATAGTAGAGAATAAACATGGCTAAAGAAGGAGGATTAGCAAGGAATGATATAAAAAAAAAAAAAAAGATCCGGTTCAAGGAAACTAAGAGACTTCAAGAAAGTGAAAGTCGAAGAAAAGAAAGAGAATTGAGACTACAGGACACCGATGGACACAGAGTCAGGCAGGAGCTTGACAAAATACACAGACAGAGATGAACATGACGCAAGGGAGAAAGTAGATCGGCGACAACTGAACGTAAAAAAAAAAGTAGCGGCCCCCCCCCCCCCCCCCCCCACTACTACGAGAAGCTACTTTCTGCCGTAGGGGAGTGACGTGTCAGAGACTATATTATAATATGTGCAACCGTTTATATGAGGTGGTGTTACCAGTTCCTTGCCTCACTGACTTTGACCCTCCACCCCCCTTTTTAAAAGCAGAGTTACGTAGATATCCATTTACAGCTACATTGGACGTGATTGGTTTCTATCCCGGAACCCGTTAACTTTAGCCCATCGGACGCTCAACTGAACCTTTACTAGGAACAGGAAAATAGGCACGGACGAGATAAATTACGAGAAACAACACAGCAGAGAAAAAGACACAGGAGTGGATAGTTACAGACAGAGAAGTAAATGAACAACGTAGAAAGCTAAAGAAAATATAGGAAATGAACAAAACGAAAGGGGGAGTGTTTACGTTTATCTGGCTGTTTCTTGGATTTGCATCCCAAACACCTCCATTAAAGGTCTCATTAAATAAAATAAAAAAAATAATGTGAAAACAAAAAATTGTAAAGTTCAATTTGCTGGCGGGATCAACATTTATTGAAAAGGATTTGATTTATTTGTCTGCTTCACAAACCAGATCAATATTACCCGCATATCCCCGGATATTTATTTCTTTAATGTGCACTATTTTCAATGTCTATTACTTTTGCTAACTTCCCAAATAACCTTCTTCGATTTCTGTCGTCACTTGTGCGATTTTGGAACAACAGAAAATGTTTGTTTACAGCCCATTGAGACAAACATGAAAATACGTAATTTGTGAACACAAGACTGTTGTTGACCAGCTTCTTCCGTGGATAATTTATGCCGTTTAATTACTCTTCCGTGGATAATTTATGCCGTTTAATTACTCTTCCGTGGATAATTTATGCCGTTTAATTACTCTTCCGTGGATAATTTATGCCGTTTAATTACTCTTCCGTGGATAATTTATGCCGTTTAATTACTCTTCCGTGGATAATTTATGCCGTTTAATTACTCTTCCGTGGATAATTTATGCCGTTTAATTACTCTTCCGTGGATAATTTATGCCGTTTAATTACTCTTCCGTGGATAATTTATGCCGTTTAATTACTCTTCCGTGGATAATTTATGCCGTTTAATTACTCTTCCGTGGATAATTTATGCCGTTTAATTACTCTTCCGTGGATAATTTATGCCGTTTAATTACTCTTCCGTGGATAATTTATGCCGTTTAATTACTCTTCCGTGGATAATTTATGCCGTTTAATTACTCTTCCGTGGATAATTTATGCCGTTTAATTACTCTTCCGTGGATAATTTATGCCGTTTAATTACTCTTCCGTGGATAATTTATGCCGTTTAATTACTCTTCCGTGGATAATTTATGCCGTTTAATTACTCTTCCGTGGATAATTTATGCCGTTTAATTACTCTTCCGTGGATAATTTATGCCGTTTAATTACTCTTCCGTGGATAATTTATGCCGTTTAATTACTCTTCCGTGGATAATTTATGCCGTTTAATTACTCTTCCGTGGATAATTTATGCCGTTTAATTACTCTTCCGTGGATAATTTATGCCGTTTAATTACTCTTCCGTGGATAATTTATGCCGTTTAATTACTCTTCCGTGGATAATTTATGCCGTTTAATTACTCTTCCGTGGATAATTTATGCCGTTTAATTACTCTTCCGTGGATAATTTATGCCGTTTAATTACTCTTCCGTGGATAATTTATGCCGTTTAATTACTCTTCCGTGGATAATTTATGCCGTTTAATTACTCTTCCGTGGATAATTTATGCCGTTTAATTACTCTTCCGTGGATAATTTATGCCGTTTAATTACTCTTCCGTGGATAATTTATGCCGTTTAATTACTCTTCCGTGGATAATTTATGCCGTTTAATTACTCTTCCGTGGATAATTTATGCCGTTTAATTACTCTTCCGTGGATAATTTATGCCGTTTAATTACTCTTCCGTGGATAATTTATGCCGTTTAATTACTCTTCCGTGGATAATTTATGCCGTTTAATTACTCTTCCGTGGATAATTTATGCCGTTTAATTACTCTTCCGTGGATAATTTATGCCGTTTAATTACTCTTCCGTGGATAATTTATGCCGTTTGTTTACTCTTCCGTGGATAATTTATGCCGTTTAATTACTCTTCCGTGGATAATTTATGCCGTTTAATTACTCTTCCGTGGATAATTTATGCCGTTTAATTACTCTTCCGTGGATAATTTATGCCGTTTAATTACTCTTCCGTGGATAATTTATGCCGTTTAATTACTCTTCCGTGGATAATTTATGCCGTTTAATTACTCTTCCGTGGATAATTTATGCCGTTTAATTACTCTTCCGTGGATAATTTATGCCGTTTAATTACTCTTCCGTGGATAATTTATGCCGTTTAATTACTCTTCCGTGGATAATTTATGCCGTTTAATTACTCTTCCGTGGATAATTTATGCCGTTTAATTACTCTTCCGTGGATAATTTTTCCGTTTAATTTCCTTTCTGTTGATAATTTAAGTCTTTTAATTTCTCTTTCGTGGATAATTTATGCCGTTTAATTACTCTTCCGTGGATAATTTATGCCGTTTAATTACTCTTCCGTGGATAATTTATGCCGTTTAATTACTCTTCCGTGGATAATTTATGCCGTTTAATTACTCTTCCGTGGATAATTTATGCCGTTTAATTACTCTTCCGTGGATAATTTATGCCGTTTAATTACTCTTCCGTGGATAATTTATGCCGTTTAATTACTCTTCCGTGGATAATTTATGCCGTTTAATTACTCTTCCGTGGATAATTTATGCCGTTTAATTACTCTTCCGTGGATAATTTATGCCGTTTAATTACTCTTCCGTGGATAATTTATGCCGTTTAATTACTCTTCCGTGGATAATTTATGCCGTTTAATTACTCTTCCGTGGATAATTTATGCCGTTTAATTACTCTTCCGTGGATAATTTATGCCGTTTAATTACTCTTCCGTGGATAATTTATGCCGTTTAATTACTCTTCCGTGGATAATTTATGCCGTTTAATTACTCTCCCGTGGATAATTTATGCCGTTTAATTACTCTTCCGTGGATAATTTATGCCGTTTAATTACTCTTCCGTGGATAATTTATGCCGTTTAATTACTCTTCCGTGGATAATTTATGCCGTTTAATTACTCTTCCGTGGATAATTTATGCCGTTTAATTACTCTTCCGTGGATAATTTATGCCGTTTAATTACTCTTCCGTGGATAATTTATGCCGTTTAATTACTCTTCCGTGGATAATTTATGCCGTTTAATTACTCTTCCGTGGATAATTTATGCCGTTTAATTACTCTTCCGTGGATAATTTATGCCGTTTAATTACTCTTCCCTTAGTGTTTCAAAACAGGTAAAAGTAGTTCTTTAGCAGATAAAGCCGTAGGTTAGTGAAGTGTTAAAGACTTCACTATACTAGGTCCAGCTTTATGACGTGGTGTAACCAGTTTCCTTCCTCTCTGCCTCTGTCTTCACATTCATTTACGAGCAGTCAGGTACCTACCTTTACACCTGGGTAGACGGTGGAGCGTGACGCTGTCAGATTTCGTACCCGGAAGCTGGTAATTTTGCCGCGTGAGGCAAATGCTCTAATCATAAATGGAGTCATTTTTGTTGTTTGTTTGTTTTTTGATTTTTTTTTTCACCTGATCCTGACATGTTTTAAATTTTTACTTATTTTATTTTTGGCACTAAGAAACTTACGTTGAAACTGTTTTTCCTTTCCTTTTTTAAAATAATTAAATATTTATTTATCAGACAGGCCACTGACAGTAAAGTTTTGAAGAAAATTAAAATACGTCGAGAGAATGCTAAGCAAGTCACGTGTTTACGTCACAGCGTTTATTATTCAGTTCTGTTGAGCGGGTGTGTACATAGGTTAAGCTGGCTGTCACGCTCTGATTGGAATTGCCTGCCCTTTAATCTGAGTGGTCTGCTCTGGTTCCTTTCTACTTTTGTCTACGCCCACTTTCCTGTCATTTTTGCTCTTAAAAGCTCGAATTCTGTTTTTAGTAACTGTCAATCTCGTTAGAGCCAAGCTATGCCCACCCTTTCGCACGTGCGAAGCGGCGTTTCTGCTCTATAGTCTTTTATGTAGGAATTCTTGGGGAAAACGGCGAATACCCTGGTTCTTTGATATAGGGAGCACGGGAAACTCTCTAACCTTTTATGTCGGGCCGTTATGGTGTTTCATCTCGAGCGGACTGCGGAACGCTGGCCAAACGTCTGGCAACTTTTCTTACTATAAAAAAGGCAGGTCTCTAACACTCCCTGCCACCGTCGCCCTTGGATTTATTGCTGCCTGGATAATCTTTTAAGGTTAAGGGCCTATAACCAAATTTATTGTGCGGAGATTGAATTCTTTTTGCTCGGTAAGCACACCTAATTTCGTTAAAGTTAATTCAGTGGGGAGCTAGTTAATTACTTACTTACTTAGTCGTTCACCTTCTACCGTGAGGTGTAGAGGTTCGGAAGAGAGAACGCCAGACTATTCTATCAGCTGTCTTCTTCCTGGCCTAGTTAATTATATAGAACTTAATCCTGGGTTACTTTAATTCCTACTCGAATATTTATTTCTTAAGTATGGTAATTTTTTTTTTTTGGGGGGGGGGGGGTCGAGGTAATTCAGATTTTTAAGCACTCTGCCAATTTTAGCTCTACTTAAGAAGTACGGCCAAGACAGAAGATGAATAAGACAGAGATATATTTTATCAGACAAGAAAGGGGGAGGGGGGGGGAATGTATATCTATTTTTTTCAACGATGTTTTTCCATTTTGAATATGTGCGAAATTAGTTCTGTAAAGCGTTGTGTTGTTCATTTGTTATTAGCGCGTTACCAGCGCACGTTAATCTATTTACATATTCGTGTGCCGGATGAAAAAGGATGAGGGCGGCCTGTCTCACCGTGGTGGTGAACTCCTAGGACTGGTTGCGGCACCAATTAAACTAAATGTCACCGCTGGACTAGGTGTTTTAAAGACTGGTCCAAGAAGGCACCAATTAATCTAAATCTCACAGTGCCGGTGTGTTGATTAAGACTGGTCCAAGAAGGCACCAATTAATCTAAATGTGACAGTGCTATCTCTTCTTATTATAGTAAACTAGGTGACTGGGGCAGGCCTAGTTGTCTACCTTCTATTTGTCAATTTGATCCATTGACCTATCTTCCAAGTAAGAGTATATCTTAGTACTGGCCCTCACCGCCAGAGTTATTGATTCCTGGATGATATTCTCTCAAAACTTCCAACCTAAACTCGTTCCGTCCCTTCTTATGATGTTACTTAAGTGACAGCTTCGTATAGTAGTTAGTTTCATTATGTCCAGTATCTTGTTTACTCTAGCACTCAACAACCTTTTAGAGACTAAACCCAACTTGAGCAACGTTCCATCAAAATAAACAGTTTATTTACATCATATAAGTTCATCATAACAGAGGCACGTGGTACTAATTCCAGGTACAAACATTTCCTAAATTTCTCTTGTAGATCCCATTCCTCCTGGGTATATATCCATGTACCTGTATATATATATATATATATATAGCTCTCTACCTGAGAACACCAACAGATATGGTTTATACCTATTTTCTTCCCTTAAGGTTTTTATATTTATTCTGGCTTTTCCCAAGCCTTTCATCAACTCTTTCCTGAGTTGGTTTCCTTCATCTACTAATCCTGTCAGATTTGACTCAATTTACTCAAATACCATCATCTTAAAACTCATATATGCAAATTAATACATTGGGTACACCTGTTGCGGTATTCTCATACTTATACCTGCTAGAGAGCTCATGTTTCATCCTGTAAATACAATCAAACTTCAATTGCTTACTCATCTTACTTGTAGCAGTTGATGTTGCAAAATTCATTATACAATAGCCCAACACGGCTATTAAATCCATGTTCTTCTGTAAAACTTCTCAGCTGCTGACTTAGTCTCAGTTTATTCACATCATAGTCAATTTTGTAGCTTCAGCTTCGTTTCTCCTTATTCTGTGCTAACTTAGTTGTAAGCGTCGTTAACCTTGTAATACCTTATTTCAACTTCTGAAATAATTCTATTCAATGTCTATCAAAAGTTAGGAGTCAAAGGACCTACTTACTTTGGTTGCACCGAATCCTCACAACACTCATTTTTCTTACTATCACCCCTTATCACTAAACTTATATTTTAAACACAGTTCTGTCTTTCATAAGTGAATAGATTCTACTACTCTAACTAGGTCTATAGGATTCTTCAGAAGTATTCATTCTGTTTCTCACAGAAATGTAACTTGAGCCTGGCAGAAAACACATTCCTGCCACTCTACGTCCTTAACCAGGACTGCTTCCTCCGAAAAATGCGACCGCTCAACAGCGCGTCTAAATGAGTTCTCTTCTATAAAATCATTATCAGCTGATCTGCAAATGCGACCGCTCAACAGCGCGTCTAAGTGTGTTCTCCTCTATAAAATCATTATCAGCTGATCTGCAAATGCGACCGCTCAACAGCGCGTCTAAGTGAGTTCTCCTCTATAAAATCATTACTAGCTCATCTGTCCTTGTTTACTGTAAATTCATTGGTTCCTCCTATTCTTCGCTCAGCTGAAAAATGTTCACGCTTATCCGCTGAGTAAACAACTCAGTGAAGTGTCATCCGTTGTCCTGGTAAACTTTTCACGTGCATATTTTTTTTTCTCAACTCACTTAATCATATAAGGGAGGTAATTAACCATTGTCTCCCTTTGCATATTTGACTTAACCTTATATTATCTTCTCTAAAGCTTGCTATACAATTCTTATATGTACATTTTCTAAACCATAATTACCAACTCACCAAATCTACTTATGTGTAATTAAGCACTTTCCTCCCCTGACTTTAATAATTAGAGTCTACTCCCTTTGATCAAAGCATGATTTCACTCATCTTATTTCCCTTTTAGCAAGACAAATAGTCTTTATTCAAATCTATTCTTATTTCTTAAACCATTTTTTCATACCTTCCCTCTTAACCAAAACCAAATCACCGCTTATAATTCCTGCTTGAGCATTTTATAATGCTCCTAGCAAAGTGAACGGTGACATACAACCCGGGGCCATACAAATGTATCCCATAGGGAGACATTTGTGTTCCATCATCTAGCAATCCCATTCTATTCTTTAACATACCATTATCACCGCGCCTGTATACATATTCAAAGTCTACATGTTAAAAAATTTCCCCCAAAAAAATATTTTGAAGCAAAATGTAACGCTACCTCATTGCTGAACCTTAGCTTGAGGCATACCATCAATACTCAACAAATAAATCATGGCTCTGCACGTATTATCTATATATATATATATACATGTTCCTATTTTTCGACATGGTCACTGCCTCTGGACACAGAGGTTTGTCAGTACCTTTATATGTCTTGAAATATCTGCTGTTAATGTAATTTATCCATTATACGAGACAGATAAGCAGAAATAACTAATTAGTGGTGCATCAGTAAATATCCTAATTTGATAGTGAAAGATGTCACTATGTCAGAGTTGATGTGCCCGACTGATTCTAGTCTTGGATGCATCAGTCAAATCCTTCACTCTGTCTAAACCTATATATACATGCACTAGTATCTTCATATGTATTGGGGCGATAGTGAAAGATACATGTCACTATGTCAGAGTTGATGTGCCCGACTGATTCTAGTCTTGGATGCATCAGTCAAATCCTTAACTCTGTCTAAACCTATATATACAGGCAGTAGTACGTCGGGGTTAACAAAATATCTAACCTTAGGATGTAAAAGTAATATAGTCATGGCCCTATAACTGTCATTACCATCATCTCTTAAGTAAGCAGTACCCATAATACCAATACTGCAACCAAGTTGTTTTTTTTTCTCTGTTATCTCTGTACAACCAGTGCAGTACAAAGTGGGGACGTTCATCCTCAGTGCAATATTTGCCTATGTCCATGAGTAAGACTCCACTTGACTGAGTCTGGATCACTTCCCTTCTTTTCTTTTCTCTTTTCTTTTTTTTTCCTCCTCTGGTCCTGAATACCTTTATGTCTGAAATAGGTACATTATAATAATTAACATGCATTTAATGTACTATACATATTTTAACCAATGTCAGTGTTGATCATCAAGTATGCTGCATCTTGTACCTTGGGAAGAACACACTTAAGTTTCCTAAAACTATATGTAGTTATTCTAGTTTGTCACATTCATAAGATTATATGTGTGTACTCTACTGTGTCACAATGATGAACTTCTATGTATTCACTCTACTTTGTCACATTCTTAAGACTATGTTTTTAATTCATTTGTCACATTCTTAAGGCTATATGTTTGATCTACTTTGTCACACTCTTAAGACTATGTGTAATCTAGTTTGTCAACTCGACTCTCTTTAAAGAAGTTAGTGAGTACTGTAAGTGTCTAAGCGTGCTCCAGTATATGAATATCAACTTAACCTAAACACAGTGTGACTCAATTAATTAACTTAACTTTAGGTACTATGTTGGTTAGAGTACCGAATAAAACACTATAGCTGGGTTAGCGCTTTATGACGACTACACTAAGTTGGAGATTTGTTTTGCGAGTTCCAACAGTGTAATCTCTCTGCTGGAGAGGCGACTGTCATACTGTGACGAAGCTGATATGCATTGCGATGTCGTGTTTATAGTCGCTCTGCAAGAGGTGGGGGGCGAACGAATATTTATATTTTGTTGGAAACCTAGTGAAGGTTTATGTACTTGGCGATGATTTCTTTTGAATCTTGTTCGTAGATGTTCTTGCGGTAATCGTAGCAATTTCGCTCTTGGTGGTGAATCTAGTGACGACGGTTGGTAAGGGCGTTTGGTAGCTATGCGTATTTCGGTGCTGGTTGTATCATCCATACACTCTATGTCGCTGTCTTCTCGTTCTGTTACGTCAAGTTCAGATTTTACCTGTGCCGAAGGCGTATTAATGACATTCTTGTTGTTATTTATGTGCTTCGCTGTAGGACTCTGGGTATGGTGAGTAATGTTCCTTTTCGTCACTTGTAAAGACTGTTCGTCATCGCTATCCGAGCTAGAGTATGTAGGCTGGTGTCGACTGGAGGTTGACGGTTGTAGTTCCTGACTACCATGTTCTTCTGTAAAGTTGCTACCGTGGGGGGCTATGTTTCTCGTTGCTGATTTCAAAGGTCTGTCATCTTCACTATCCCAAGTAGAATGTGTAGACTGGTTTTGACTGGGAGTTTGACGGTTGTAGTCCCTGACTACCATGTTCTTCTGTAAAATTCCAATTCGGCTGATTCTTCTGAAGCTGTATGTGATCGTCTTCTGTCATCACCTGTTCGCTTCACATGATCACTGGGGTTGTGACAGGTGTCACAAGGAATATGTTAGGGCTGACGAAGGGATAGGGGATGATGGTTGTGACCATGTGATTAACATTGCGAACATTGATGTGTTGTCTTCGTATAGTGTGGCTAGACTTCTCAAGTGATTCTCGCTTCTGTCATCTAACATTTTCGTTATAACCATATCTAATTCATTTCTTATCTCTAGAAACTGTGTCCGATACTTTTGTTCTAGCAATGTCCATACTGTTCTTCTTGACCCGTCAAATCCAGGCTGTGCTATAATGACTTCTATTTCCTTCTTCAACTGCTCTATGTTTGGTCCAACCACTTTGACCATTTTCTTAGTCATGTCATTCTTGTGCTGAAGTTCTTCTACAAGCCGTCTTTGTTTCTTCTTAACTGTGTCTTCACCCTCCTCTTGGATTACATCTCTCACAAGCTGTCTTACTTCATTTATTCTTTGTGATAAGTCGATATCAAACTCGAATTCTAACACTCTGTGCACCGACTTTATTGACAAGATGTTGGGGTCGCTTCCTCTTATGTTGCGTCTTATTGTTTCTTTTAACTCATTTACACTTGGTTGGGACTTCTTACTAGTTTTCTTCATCTGACGATACACTGTCTGAGTAACTTGGTGATGAGTCTGAGAAGTAGTTGCTATCCCTTATCTTGACATGCCAGTACTCAAGTTCCTCCAATACTCTCTCCACAAGTCTGCGAAGTTCATCTTGTCTTCCCGATAAGTCTGTATGAAACTCTCTTTAGACATGACCGTATATAATCTACTACTACTGTGTGAGAACTAACTCCCTCCAGTAGGTCTTTTATTGCTGTCTTTAACTCCTGTTCACTTGGATTAGGTACCTTGATAATTTTCTTCTTCTCCGGACCGCTGTTAACACTCTGTACTGTTCTTGTACACCTATAAGATGTGTCTATGTCTTGTACTTCTTGTGGACTTATTTTGACAGAACTCTTTCCCACTGTTGTTCCCACATGCCTGCTAGATGCGTCAGCGTTAAGATCAACATATTTTTGTGTTGCTGAACTTGCAACTTTATTCTCTGTTTGTATTGTTGAATTTGCAAGTTTATTCTCTGTTTGTGTTGCTGAAACTGCAACTTTATTCTCTGTTTGTGTTGCTGAGTCCATCTGTGCTGATACTGTAACTTGCTTCAGCTGTTCTTGATTCTTTTGTGGATTAAGGCTATCATCTCTTGAATATCCACTAGCTAAAGGAGCTTCTCTCAACTCTGGAACCGGTACATGACTTTGTAAATTCAGGTCAGTTCTTTCTGGATTTTTGCATGTGACATCTTGTTTCTTATCTTGCACTTGATCTTGAATGTTACTTAGACTTGACTTTCCCATCTGAAGAAGTAATGTCTTTATGTCTTGTAGAACACCTATTCCTTTTGATACTAGACTGTTCAGCATCTCATCAGCAGTTTCTAGTTCTGAAATATTAACAATTGCTTGATGGGCTTTTCTGCACTGTTTATCTTTCTTACGTGCCTGTTTTTGACTCCATAGCATCGACAAGAATGTATCTGGCGTTATAATTGTACTGTCATTCTTCATATAACTTTCTTCCGATGTCATCTTGTCTGTATTATTGACCATTCTCAGCTGCTCAAATTTTCTATCAATAAATTCGCACGGTGCATTATAATAAATGTCTTCTACTTCTGTTATCTCACTACTTCTTTCTTTAGATGTCAGCTTCTCTATTTTATCGACCATTTCAGTGTTGTTCGAATCAGGTAAGTCATCTGTTTGTACTGCGACATTTGTAACTTGTTTTGACTTTATGCTGACTGGGATTAGACTCTTCTTAAACTTGCAATCCGTTTGTACTGCGACATTCTCTGTCTGAGGCTCTATTCTAGTAACTTGTCTTTTCTGGACTGCTTGTGGACTTGTTGTCATTTCTGTTAATATCTTTGTATTTGTTCTTGTTGGTATTCTGTGATGTTTCTTCCCTGATTTGATTTGCCCGATGTGTGCTCTCCATCCATCTTCTGTTGTGAGGAGGCCAACTTGACCGTTGTTTGATGTTATGTTTTTAAACTCCCATAACTGTCTGGTTTTAATTTCATTGATAAAATTTCTTAATGTTATTCTCTGTGCTCTCTTGTTCAAAGTGTCCCAGTGTTTGTTATAACCATTCCGTCTTGAGTTGTTGTAGTTTTGTTGGTGTTGATACTCCATCTCTCCTTGTGATGTAGCCATGTGACTTTAAGAAGGGCTGGTCACGGCGCCAATTAATCTAAATCTCACCGTGGTGGTGAACTCCTAGGACTGGTTGCGGCACCAATTAAACTAAATGTCACCGCTGGACTGGGTGTTTTAAAGACTGGTCCAAGAAGGCACCAATTAATCTAAATCTCACAGTGCCGGTGTGTTGATTAAGACTGGTCCAAGAAGGCACCAATTAATCTAAATGTGACAGTGCTATCTCTTCTTATTATAGTAAACTAGGTGACTGGGGCAGGCCTAGTTGTCTACCTTCTATTTGTCAATTTGATCCATTGACCTATCTTCCAAGTAAGAGTATATCTTAGTACTGGCCCTCACCGCCAGAGTTATTGATTCCTGGATGATATTCTCTCAAAACTTCCAACCTAAACTCGTTCCGTCCCTTCTTATGATGTTACTTAAGTGACAGCTTCGTATAGTAGTTAGTTTCATTATGTCCAGTATCTTGTTTACTCTAGCACTCAACAACCTTTTAGAGACTAAACCCAACTTGAGCAACGTTCCATCAAAATAAACAGTTTATTTACATCATATAAGTTCATCATAACAGAGGCATGTGGTACTAATTCCAGGTACAAACATTTCCTAAATTTCTCTTGTAGATCCCATTCCTCCTGGGTATATATCCATGTACCTGTATACAGTAGAACTCCATTTATCCGAACCCCATGGGACCGAGCATCGTTCGGATAATCAAATGTTCGGATAATTGGATTACATGATGTATCGAGTACATGTACACATATTTCTAAAAATAATTAACAATCACAAGGAAAATACACTATAAAACATATTTACTTGTACTGTAATAATAATACCCACACTGTATTAGATCACTGTATCACCAAAATCTTTCATTACACTGCAGTGCATGTACTACTTGTATTAATTATTTTTGTTAAGAAAGAGAAATGTTTTCAAAATAACATTACAAACAATTCAAAACCAGGCGCAACTTACGTATACATGTACTTGCACAGATGTAGCCCACTATTTAAAATAATGAGGAATCGTCTTTTGCGCCAAACTGGATAGTCTGCTTTTGGCTGCTAAGTCCCGCATTCTCTTCAACAGCAGAAGCTGTGTAGGACAGCTGTCATCTTCTTGCTCGTACCAAGCCATCGCTGTTTCTAGTGCTATAAAGGCCTCTTCAGGACTTGGTCAACGTTTTGGGTTTTCTTCATAATCTACAAGTACATCATGTACTTCTGAGGAGTCTTCATCATCGGTCACTACATGTATTTGGTTTTCTTCTTGCACAAAAGACAAAATTTCTTCGTCATTCAAAAACTGAAAACCAGAATCATTATCATCTTCTAGCCACATGTGTGCATCATCTTTGTCACAGTCCGAAAATCCGGGCATTGCTTGAAACAGTTCCACAACTTCATTTATACAATCATCATTTGTGTCCACTGCAGTAGTTTCATTTCCTCCTTTTTTCCCAAGCAATCTATTCCAAGCCTTGTTGAGATTATCTTGTGACAGGGTGGTCCAAGCATCAGCTTACATATAGCAGCAGTCTTTGAGATTAAGCTTTTTTTGAAAACGCCACCACACTTTCTTCATCTTCAGCCAACAATAAACGACGCAGGACTTCCTTCTTGTACATCTTTTTAAGCTTTGCTATAACACCCTGATCCATTGGTTGAATCAGTGCTGTTACATTGGGAAGCAGAAAAATTACTTTAAAATTTGCATCAACTGCATTCAATGTATCCGTCTCTGGATGAGATGGTGCATTGTCCAGTAGAATGATTACTTTTCCAGTTTTCTTTTCTTGTTCTTTCAACCTCTTCACATTTGGGATGAACTGATTTGTATACCAATCAAGAAATATTTCACTATTCATCCAAGCACTCTTCTGTGCTTTGTAGCACAATGGGAGACATGTCACATTCTTTAAACAACGTGTTTTTTTGGCTTTGCCGATCATTAGCACCGGTAAACGATGACTTCCACTGGCATTCGCGGCTACCAAAATTGTTACTCTCTCTTTGCACTTTTTAAACCCAGGGGCAGCTGCTTCGCGCTGAGATGCAAGTGATTTTTGAGGCAATGATTTCCAGTATAAGCCAGTCTCATCGGCATTATACACATCATTGAGTAAATAACCTTCTTCTTCCAAAAAAGCCAAGAATGTTTCTTTAAAATTTTCAGCGGCAGTTGCATCGCTAGATGAAGATTCCCCTTGAATCTCCAATTCTCGTATGCCATGACGAGATTTAAAGTTTCTTAACCATCCCTGGCTAGCCTTAAAGTCAGGAGGACCGTCAAGTTGACTGTTGAACTGAAGTGCCTTTTCACACAATAGAGAGCCAGAGATAGGTTCCCCTTTGCTTCTTCTTTGCACAAACCATATATGCAAAGCCTCTTCCAATTTCAAATCTTTCGCATTTCTCATGGTTTTATCTTTCTTCGACCCATTTTCACTATCCAATTTCGATGCAAAACTCATAATTTTATCCTTGTTACTTTTGATGTCAGAGACGGTAGCTTTCTCAACATTGAAAATCCTCGCAAATGAAGACACAGTTTCACCTTTTCCTAGTCTCTTGATAATTTCTGTTTTCGTTTCAATTGACAAAACATTGCGGTTCCTTTTATATGCTTTAGGCCTACTGGAAGATGCCAGGTCGCACAGAGAAATACGTGTACACCAAAATTATTCTGCTGTAGTAGCAGACACAATTATTTTAAGTTGAACTGTCTGTTTAGCCAGTGTTCTGCCTAGAACTCACACGTACACTGGATTGGTAAACCAGATATTAACGGACTTTATGATCTAACTGACTTCATGTACGTAAGCGACCGTCCATTAGCCCATCTCATTGTCTACAAATTGTTCGCACACATTTGAAGCTTGCCGCATCAAAAGATTCAGAACTGTAGTCTAACGTGACTGGTGGAGACTGATTTTTTTTTTTTCTGGAAAAAGTGTTCGGATAATTGGATGTTCGGATAATTGGGGTTCGGATAAATGGAGTTCTACTGTATATATATATATAGCTCTCTACCTGAGAACACCAACAGATATGGTTTATACCTATTTTCTTCCCTTAAGGTTTTTATATTTATTCTGGCTTTTCCCAAGCCTTTCATCAACTCTTTCCTGAGTTGGTTTCCTTCATCTACTAATCCTGTCAGATTTGACTCAATTTACTCAAATACCATCATCTTAAAACTCATATATGCAAATTAATACATTGGGTACACCTGTTGCGGTATTCTCATACTTATACCTGCTAGAGAGCTCATGTTTCATCCTGTAAATACAATCAAACTTCAATTGCTTACTCATCTTACTTGTAGCAGTTGATGTTGCAAAATTCATTATACAATAGCCCAACACGGCTATTAAATCCATGTTCTTCTGTAAAACTTCTCAGCTGCTGACTTAGTCTCAGTTTATTCACATCATAGTCAATTTTGTAGCTTCAGCTTCGTTTCTCCTTATTCTGTGCTCACTTAGTTGTAAGCGTCGTTAACCTTGTAATACCTTATTTCAACTTCTGAAATAATTCTATTCAATGTCTATCAAAAGTTAGGAGTCAAAGGACCTACTTACTTTGGTTGCACCGAATCCTCACAACACTCATTTTTCTTACTATCACCCCTTATCACTAAACTTATATTTTAAACACAGTTCTGTCTTTCATAAGTGAATAGATTCTACTACTCTAACTAGGTCTATAGGATTCTTCAGAAGTATTCATTCTGTTTCTCACAGAAATGTAACTTGAGCCTGGCAGAAAACACATTCCTGCCACTCTACGTCCTTAACCAGGACTGCTTCCTCCGAAAAATGCGACCGCTCAACAGCGCGTCTAAATGAGTTCTCTTCTATAAAATCATTATCAGCTGATCTGCAAATGCGACTGCTCAACAGCGCGTCTAAGTGCGTTCTCCTCTATAAAATCATTATCAGCTGATCTGCAAATGCGACCGCTCAACAGCGCGTCTAAGTGAGTTCTCCTCTATAAAATCATTACTAGCTCATCTGTCCTTGTTTACTGTAAATTCATTGGTTCCTCATATTCTTCGCTCAGCTGAAAAATGTTCACGCTTATCCGCTGAGTAAACAACTCAGTGAAGTGTCATCCGTTGTCCTGGTAAACTTTTCACGTGCATATTTTTTTTTATCAACTCACTTAATCATATAAGGGAGGTAATTAACCATTGTCTCCCTTTGCATATTTGACTTAACCTTATATTATCTTCTCTAAAGCTTGCTATACAATTCTTATATGTACATTTTCTAAACCATAATTACCAACTCACCAAATCTACTTATGTGTAATTAAGCACTTTCCTCCCCTGACTTTAATAATTAGAGTCTTCTCCCTTTGATCAAAGCATGATTTCACTCATCTTATTTCCCTTTTAGCAAGACAAATAGTCTTTATTCAAATCTATTCTTATTTCTTAAACCATTTTTTCATACCTTCCCTCTTAACCAAAACCAAATCACCGCTTATAATTCCTGCTTGAGCATTTTATAATGCTCCTAGCAAAGTGAACGGTGACACCTGCATGGAGACCGTAAGGAGGCAGCCCCTCCACCATGCAAAGGCACAACAGGCCAATCACCTGTTTGTCTTAAAACCTGATTATGCGAAACGTAAGAGAGAAAACCGGACTGATTCTAAAAGCGACGAACTGGAACGGACTACGGACTACGACTTATGGAACTTGGAACACAAGAAGTATAAATGGGAAGGAAGAGGAGCTGGTGGAAGAGATGAGGAAAGCAAAACTAGAAATCCTGGATATAACGGAAACAAAGAAAAAAGGACAAGGAGTCATGGATCTCGATGGCAACACTCTGCTCTGCAGTGGTGTACCCACATCTGAAAGAGCTAAAGGGGGCGTGGGTTGCATTGTTGCCAAAAATCAAAAAGATAGTATCAAGGGATGGAACTTTGTCTCGGAGCGCATTATGGTCGTAAAACTATAAGAAGGAGAAACCATAGTCAACCTGGTCATAGTGTATGGGCCAAATGAGGATGAGAGAGCAGAGGTCAAGGAGGAATTCTTCGAGCTGCTTCAAAGGACAGTGGATGACTGCCTAGATGAAGTTATCATGCTCGGAGATTTTAATGCCAGAGTTGGAAATGACCATGCTAGATGGGGTGGAGTTATCGGAAGATATGGAGAAGACAATGGAAAACGACTCCTTAGATTCTGCAGTGAGCAGAATCTGATCATTACAAACACAAAGTTCCCCCATAAGCGCATACATGCATACACTAGATGTGAACCAACAAAGAATGAGAAGTCAGTGATCGACTATGCCATTGTTCGGAGAAGCTCATTCAAATATGTCCGAGATTCTAGAGTCTGGAGGGGGGCCAGAGATTGGAAGTGATCACTACCTGCTAACAATCAAAAGAACAACTGAAAGAGTTGCTCAGCCTAGGAACTGCCCAACATCACGCAAGAAACCAAGTAAACGAGCGGGAGAAATGAGCATTAGGACCTACAAGCTGAGAGAGCCAGAAATTAAGACCAGATATCAGGGGCTTATTGCTGCAGCGGTGAGCAACACAGAAGAACGACCTGATGACTTGGATTAAATTAAAGGATATCATAAAGACAGCTGCTGCAGAAGCATGCGGTGAAGTCCGACTTGGGAACAAGAGAAAGAGTACACCTTGGTGGACAGAGGAAGTCAAAGAGAAAATAAGAGAGAAGAAAATGGCATCGAAACAATACTTAGGTGCTAAAAACACAACAGGACAAATGGAAAAATATAGAGAATATGTGACACTCAGAACAGAAGCAAAGAACAAAGTGCTAGCAGGAAAACAGAAGTCCTGGGAAGAATTTGGAGAAAAGCTAGAAAAAGATGCACAAGAAAACCAGAAATTGTTCTATAAGACCCTAAAGAACATGAGGAAGGAAAAATAATGCCCTCTCAAATTTATAAATGACAAGCAAGGCAAATTGCTTACTGCCCCGAAGGAAGTAATGGAAAGATGGAAAGAATATTTCTCAGAACTCCTGGATGGTGAGTATGGTGAAGCATCAGAAATGATAACCACTAGTACAGAAGAGAAAACCAATGATGGTGAAGATGACATAAAGATGGAAGAACTGAAGGCAGCACTGGAGAAAATCAAGATGGGCAAAGCAGCAGGGCATGATGGTATAACACCAGAAATGGTTAAGTACATGGGAGCATCAGGCGACCTACTACTCTTAAGGGTTTTACAGGCAGCGTGGTACAACAAGACCATACCAAAGGATTGGGAGATTGCCATCATAACACCAATTTTCAAAAAGGGTGACAATCGACAGTGTGGAAACCATAGAGGCATATCCCTTCTCAGTGTCCCTGGTAAAATCTACTCTAGAATCCTAGAGCAGAGACTCCGACGCCTAGCTGAGCCACAATTGGATGAGGTCCAGTGCGGATTCCGAGCAAACCGAAGTACTCAAGACCTAATCTTCACACTCAGACAGCTGAGTGAAAAGGCCCTTGAGTATAAGAGTGAGATCCATCTTTGTTTCCTAGATCTGGAAAAGGCGTTTGACAGCGTCCCCTGGAACAAACTTTGGGACTGTTTGGCAAGGAAGAATATTCCAGCACCTCTGATTCATGCTATACAGAGCTTCTACAAGTCTTGCAGAAATTATGTGAGGACAGCAAACCATAAGTCAGAAGAGTTCAGGACCACCACTGGTGTAAGACAAGGTGATATCCTATCACCTTACCTTTTCATACTCCTCATGGATGATGTCATCAAGGCATGTAAGGAGAGAACAAGAAAGTATTCAGTGGGGGTACTGGAAAATGAGACAGGTCTATATTTCGGAGCTGGCATTTGCTGATGATGTTGCCCTGATTGCTAAATCAGAGGCACATCTCCCAACCAACCTGCAAGTCTGGAAGGAAGAGCTGGAGAAGAGAGGGATGGTCATAAGCAGCTCTAAAACAAAATCCATGGTGATATCACGAGAAGAAAGAAGACATCAGATTAAGCTGGGAGAACAGGTCCTGGAGCAGGTCGACCACTTTAAATACCTCGGAGCTATTATAGACCGAAAGGGAGGCATCAAAGAAGAGCTGGCCACTCGAAAAGCAGCAGCTGGGAGACTTTTTCAGGCCATAAATCGAGGATTCCTCAGCAACAGAGAGGTTGGTAAGAAAACGAAGATGGCTGTATACCGCTCCACATATGTCCCAGTCTTGACATATGGATGCGAGTCATGGGCAATGACTACAACCCACAAAAGCCAGATCCAAACCTCAGAAATGAGTTATCTGAGGAAAGTGGTTGAAGTAACAAGAAGAGACATGGTACGCAACCAGACGATAAGTCAAGGCCTTAAATCCTACCCCCTGCAGACGCAAGTAGAACAGTCCCAATTAAGATGGTTTGGTCATGTCTGCAGAATGGGAGAAGATCGGCTACCACGACAAGCATGGGAAACAAAGAGCCAAGGATCCAGACCCCGAGGACGACCCAGAGTCCGCTGGGAGGACAACATTAAACAATCTTTGAAGGACCGAGGACTAGAATGGAACCAGGCCAGGAGGAAGACAGCCGATAGGATAGCCTGGCGCTCTCTCTTCCAAACCTCTGCACCTCACGGTAGAAGGGGAACGACTAAGTAAGTAAGTACATATTCGTGTGTTGAATGATTGACATGGATTCGCCTACAAATACCAGGCATCGCGTATGTGTGTATGAAACGTGAGGGCAGTAAACTCGCGTGCGGAGACAGCGCGCGCAGTCACACCTGGGTGAATTCGCCGGTACGTTTGCTTAGGTTGATCAAGGAAGACAGGGGGGAGAAAAAGGTGTGTTGTTGATGGCGGTGGATGTGTTTGGGTTTTGTAAAGGATCGAAAAAATGTACGGGGGGGGGGGGGGGGGGGGGGGGGGTGGGTATTAAAAAACCATTACTGCTGGATCAATACGGTTGTGTATATTTTTTTCTTAACTTGTCTGTCTATTTCAGAGCTGGTCACGTTGATCCTGATACTGTGCTTTTCTGCTGGGTACTAAGCGAGTATCCAGAAATACAGTGGGCGCTCATAATAACGTGACCCTTGGAGTTTACTCTTCTGTCCTGCATTATCAGTAGCAAAATATAGTCAACTCGCGCAGCCGGCCACGCGGCCTGTCAGTTACCTAATCTACTGGCGGTCATTTGTGGATTATTTAACCACCGCCTACTGCAAATCACAGTGCATACGGCTGTTGCCTTTGGTATCGACTTAGTGTCGGCAACCCTGTCAAACCCATTGACAGTTGGTAAAACCGGAGTAGTTGGAGCATTCTTCAGAAGAAGCGGCACCTGGTCAACACTAGACACATACCTGAAGCCAAGTCACCGTTATGCAAATCAGAGAGGCGCTTTCCTTGAGAGCCCTCACTTATAATCGGTCGTTTATTCGTCAGCAGTGATCTATAGCGTCCTGCAAATTGGATTTATTATTTGTGTCCGGATAAGTGCAATATCATTGTCTCCGTCACCCGTGCTTGGATAGTGAGTGCACGCTGGGATTATTCTGACACCTGTTTTCCACAGGGAGCTTATCTCCTTCACCAATTGGATAGCAACATCCCAAGGAACAGGGTAAGATTTCTCGGAGTTAGGAGTACTTACTCACCAGGATTAATTTTAGCACAAGGCAGGAGAGGTCGTTTTTCATCACGGAAGACTGGGGCCCGCTGTTAGTTAAAAAAGCTGGATGTGTGAGAGACACTCTGGGTGTTGGTGTGTAGTAGGGCGATCTGTTTGAGTGCGATTTATCAAAGTGGTGTGATAGGTTGTTTGTTTTACTGTGATTGTGATTTTTTTTATAGCTTTTCAGAGATCGTGAAGGCATTTTCTTATTTTCCTTGATTCATGCGGTGGGTTTATGTTAATGAACATTTTAAAATGCTTTGTGGTCAGAAATCTCTACTATGCTAACTGTCACTGGATGTTGTGCTGTATGTTCTTACTGCATTTAGAATTAGTCTATTTGTTCAGAAAGAACGGTCAAGGGAGGGATTGACTTAGTAAAAGTCAGTCGTAGGAAATAGAAGTCTTACTCTCCAGAAGTCAGATCTCTTCCCATAATTTTCATTAGTGACTCGATTCTTATCTACGTTCACATTACACATTCATAATTTGTCTGAATTCAGATGTAATCTATTCACAATTTATCCTACCTGCGACACCCTCTACTTCATTTTTTTTTTTTTGGGGGGGGGGGGGGGGGGGGGGTGGGGTTATTTTTAACCATCCCCCACACCCAAGACGTGGGGCTTTCATTTCTGTGGTCGGTGGTAAAAAAATTATAAACAAATTCTTTTTTTACACACATTGAAAAACCCTGTTGACGGCATCACTAGTGCGTTCTTTTTCTGGAATACCTAGGGTAAGACTAGCAGAGGTAAACCGAAAACACTTCATGGAGAAGAGAACGGGAGACTCAATTGAACATGATGAAGAAGATTTAAAAAGGCGCGTGTCAGGAGGGCTTACCATATGTTTGTGCTGAAGGCCTATGCTCCCTGGAGTGCTAAAGGTAATGAATAAATGTTATGATTTTCTTGAGTAACTGACTAGTCTGTTCAAGGCTACTTCACGACATTGGTTCTGAAATACTAGGCTTTTTTTTTGGGGGGGGGGGGGGGGGGGGGGGGGGGGGGGGGGAGGGGGGAGGGGGGAAGGGGGGAGTTCCCCAGACATTTAGAATGTTATCATCATCCATCCCTTCTGTTTCCTGTAGAACAGTGAGCTGCAATTACTGCTCGCTTTTGAATACATTTATAAGGTGACCTCTCGGAAATTTCCAAGCCAGCTGATAAAGACTTGACGACAACAAAATAAAATCCAGGTGCCTGTGACATGTAATTATGGATACAAAGCGGCATCGCAACAATGAACTAATCGGAAACTGCGCACGTTCTTTATAAATATTAATCCCTACATCCGCACGAATTCAAGTCACGACGCCGAAAACAATCAAACAGAGCTAAAGACAGAGTTGAATGACGAGAGACTTTGAAACTTCTCCGAATAAAAGAACAAAAATATTAAGCTTCTTTCGCCTTGCACACAAGCCACATGAAATTATCTTGAAAAACAAGAATTATCCACAGAATGTGACAAGAGTAAAAAGTTGAGACAACCCTGAAACATCTGCTGCAAACCTTCGAGACACCGAGCTTCAATGCGAGTAAAGAAAACTGAATAAGAGAAGCAACAATTAAAAACATACCACAGAAAAAAGGGACAACGTCTGAAGAGAGGAAGATAGAATGTTGCATTTGTAAATACAAGCATCCGAAAGGCAGAGTGGTTACAGCATTTGTCTTTCGCGGCAAGATGACACGGTTTCAGGTTCGAAATAACCCGAAACCT
Source organism: Oreohelix idahoensis (assembly GCA_024509875.1). Taxonomy (NCBI): domain Eukaryota; kingdom Metazoa; phylum Mollusca; class Gastropoda; order Stylommatophora; family Oreohelicidae; genus Oreohelix; species Oreohelix idahoensis. The sequence continues at coordinate 260,857 of JAMPIV010020142.1, read as the reverse complement.
AGTAACGTCACGCTCCAGTCTACCCAGCGGTGTATGGGTACCTGACTCCGCTCTTGAGTTAGTGAAGGCAAAGGCAGCGAGGAAGTGAGCTGTTCATCCCACCTCACAAAGCTGAGATCTAGTTTAGAGGTCTCTACCACTTCACTCCTCTACGGCTGTAACTCGTATAGGACTACGAGTCACTTTTACCTTTATTTGTTAAGATAGGCTTTGTATTATATACATACATAAGTATATAAATGATCACTTTTATTAATCTAAGTCTGAAAATATGAGAGACGACACAGATAATAAAATATCTCGCAAACAGGAAGAAGACATGTGTCCATGTTGGGAAAACAAACAAACAGCAGAAAACTTCTTCTATGAAAGTCGACTCCATGAAACGTGTATACTGACAGGATGGCGATGGGAGAAGACTGAGACAGACCGCCAACTTCATGAGAGGAATTCCAGTGGTTATAGGACCGCGAACGATGAAGAACACCAACAAAAACGATAGGCCAAAACAGAAGGCGCTGAAGAAAAGAACAAGGAATTTGTTTGACAATAATAAAGAAATAACATAAACTATAAACCCTGAGAGCTAACACATAGCAATGGTGTGCCCTATATAATCTCACACGCACAAAGACAAAGGATAGGAATGACGTGTAGAACAACAATAATACAAGAATCATCAATCATCTATGTTCATAACTCCATGTTCACAGATTTTACACAACCGTAGAGTGCTTTGTTTTGTCATGTTTCTAGAATCTAGATCATTCATAGACCCCATTAGACTGTCCATGTCTAAATCACTAGTCATTCCTGATCCAGGTCCGCTTTCTCTACGTCTACAGAGCGATAGAAAAGTAACTTGCTATTTTAAATTGTTATTTCTTCACACCTAACTAACGTACACGAAACAAATATCAAAATAAAGATAATTAACTGCCATTTTATTACATAAAATGATGTGTCACATTACGTTACAACTCAACGTGAAATCTGATCTATTCAACATATGATACCAGAGCGGGGAGACATATGTTGCTGTCTCTTGTAATGCTACTATGATTTTCAGCAAGGTGTTTCAACTTTTTATATAATAGAACAATTTGTGTCTTTCATTTTAATCTTATTCATTTCATCTCTTTAAACGCCTAAATTGTCAACGATTTCTTTACTTGCTTTCTTCTCTTTACATGAGATGCGCCACATTATTCCATACACAGGCATTTCTTCTGCTTATTCATTGTCTATGTTTCTAAACTATAAAGTAATCTTCTTCTTCTTCTTCCTCGTTCGCCCTGAAAAGGACGGTGGTTGCGTTGTGTCTGTTTGCGCCTAAGCTGTGATATCTGCACCTTTCGGTCGACACATCCGACTTCTGCACGGCATTTTTTAGGGACCGGGTTTGCCTTCCCATTTCGATCCGTACTCGCTCAGCCAGACTGCACTGCTGCAGACTGTTTCCAGGACCACCACGTGGAGGTGGAGTACGGTCTTGACCAGCTCTGGTTCGCTGGTCCTGATGCACGCAGTCAAGCTATGGGTCGCTGACTGCATTCACTATTGTTGCATCTTGGGGTCCCTAAAGTAATGAAGTGTATATATAACACCTGATGAGTCTCATTTTTAGTGTGACAGCTATTTGTTTTCAAATAACTATACGTACATCAGGGTTTCTTACCTATGGTCCATGGACCACATGGGATCCGTGAATGGATTCAGGGGTCAGCCTAAAATGTAACTAAAATGTAATTTTTTTAAATTATGCTTTTATGTACGTTTTTTTTTTTTTCACAAAAGGGCCCATAGCCTTCACTGGGCAATCAAAGGGGTACATAATCTTATTTGGGATATAGAAGGGGTTCATAACCTTCATCATGAAATCAAAGGAGTCCATGGCACAAAAAATGTTAAGAAACCCGGACGTCAATGCATATAAACTCTATTTACACGGATGTAAACTATAGGTATGTGAATATAAAAACATACAATTATATGCGAAACAAAAAGCGTGAGAGTTTATTTTAAACCAAAAAAAAAAATTAAAATAAGCATGACGGATATAGAAACTATTAAAGGAAAGTAAAGGTAGTCCCGTAACAGATACTGCCATAGGGAAGTGTGACAAAACGTCTGAACATGCTCTTTTGTGTGATCTCTCACACCTTCAGCCCTCCGGCAATATCCTTTCTTTTTCTTCATTTTTCTCACTCATCGCTTTTATTTGGCATAAATCATGCCTTTTCATTCGTTATTTTCACTATGTTATTCTATGCTGGACATAGCATGGTGATGTCTCTAACACGCCACTCCCCTATGGCAGTATTTGCTACGGGAGTAATTCGTATCTTATTGTTTGCCACTCCTCAGACGTAACAATACCCAGTCGTCAGACCAGTCACCCGCCTATCTCTTTGAATCCGTTTGACCACCTGTGGAAAGCTGTTGATCATGTTGACTCAAGCTTGTTTTATGCGCATATAAAGGGGATATTTAGATAATCTGTCGGGATAGACATCTGGGCGGAAAACATTACGCCAGGAAAACACTGTCACAATATTGTGATAAACAGAGGTGCGCTGGAAGTCTTAGGTAACGATATGACATCAGCACGAAAGCAAAAGTATGAGCCAGTTTTTCTTGATAAATACACACACACACACACACACACATATATATATATATATATATATATATATATATATATATATATATATATAGAGAGAGAGAGAGAGAGAGAGAGAGAGAGAGAGAGAGAGAGAGAGCCATTACTTATAAGAGGGCATTCGTTGGATTACTCCAACTGGGGGCTCGACCTGCCAGAACCATTGCATAAACCTTTCACAATAAGCGACGGGCCAGATAATAAGTTAACAAAGTTGCTGAGCCCTTAAGCAGCGTTTGTTCTTGACTTCTGGGAATATCCTGTGAAGGCTCCCCTGAGGTAGAAACGCCATTCATCTTCTATCTACATCTTTGCCAAGAGTAATCTTGCGCGCGAAGATAGATACCTTCGACGACCTACTTTTAGATACGCTTGCGTTGTGACCATTAGTGGGCCACTATGGCAAAGCAAGGGGAGGCAATCCCGTGACAGGAAGCGAAGTGTTAGACTTCACTATACTAGGTCCAGCTTCGACAGATAGGGTGACTAGTTCCCTTCCTGGCTGCCTTTGCTTTCCCTAACGCAAGAGCAGAGTCAGGTACCCATTTACAGACGGGTAGACTGGAGCGTGACGCCACTATGTTTGAAGGAAACTATATCTCTTAAAAATCTCACAGTAAGTATTTCACGGAAGGACACAGGAAGCTTAATGCAGCAAAAACAGTATAAGGACAATAATGAGAATGAAGTTTTGATATCATAATAGAACGGACAGAAACTGCAACATAGCTGCAACATAGCTGCAACATAGCTACAACATAGCTGCAACATAGCTACAACATAGCTGCAACATAGCTACAACATAGCTGCAACATAGCTACAACATAGCTGCAACATAGCTACAACATAGCTGCAACATAGCTACAACATTGCAACACGCTTCTAGGCAAAAAATATATACAGATATATAAAGAAGAAAGCGCAGGATATATCGGTAGTAGCGGAATCTACAACAGCCACACATTCTCAAAATAACACCAGTACCGCTGTCGTCATATTAACTCAATTTGTTCCCCACACGTAAACATCATGAGCAACCATTAATGTATACAACAGTTCTATCAACAAACAACCCGTGCTCCGACACATGCCACTACAGGCGTCTAACGTTACAACAGCATTTGACATCTTTATCATTACACCACTAGCTATTGAGAGGAGAGAAGTTGGGTGGGAGGAGGAGAAGAGGGAAATAAACGTAACATTCGCTCATTCCAGAACTGACGCAATCACAACACCCTGAATACAGCGTCTGAAGCAAACAAAACTATATTCCTTTAATAAATATGTTTTTTTTACAGCAGAGCTTTCATTCATGTTTGATTCGGTACTGCTACAAACATTCAGGTTATTTTCCTTGCGGGTTTAGCCTTTTGTGGCGAGATACGTATCTTTCAACCTAGACTTAAGTCTCTTGGTTATATTAGGGCGCAATTTGCCATTTTAAAAAAAATAGTGAACTCCGTTAAATTATGCACAGCGTTAGATACTAAGCCCTGATCAGGGCTAACAGTACCTATCATCTGCTAGCATGATGAAGCCCTGACAAGGACTTGTCCGCAAAAGACTCCCATCTACACAAACGTTGTCTGTCCTTCAGGGGTTTAGCGGACACCGGAATATTCTAGACATCTATAAGTACAATTTTAAAAAACAAACCCAAAAAAAACTAGCAAATACAGTTTCAACTTTTCTTAAACGACTTTCTACCATTTGATCCTAATCGTACGTATATCCTAAAGTATGTTCATCAATCATCATATTCCTATTGTCTAAGTGAAACTGTCTGTAATGAACAATGGAAAATACCCGCCAGCTTTTTCGGGAAACTATGGGAAATTCGAAAACTGCACCGTGGAATTGTGGCAGTGTCGGGGTATGCAGGGTTTACAGTTTATTTTATAGAGAGTAGGTTTGGTTAACTAGCCTTGACCGCTAGAGATATTTTTTCCTCTCCTTTGTAAGATTGGGTCACCAGGTTCGATTTTCTTCTCTTAGGTGTTGATGTAGCAAATTTAACTGAGATGGATAGATTTCTTAGCTAAATCTCAAACTGTAGAAATTCACTTTTGCAACAGCGTTCTATTTCAAACAAATCTTTTAATGTCTTACAGTATGAAGTCAAATTTCAACAAAAGTCTGGAATTCAGAACGTTTTTACAATAATAAGCACAATAAAGTTTTAACATATCATCAGATGCTTTCATCGATGCAAAAATCCCTTTTGCATCTTTATCTCATAGGCCTACTCAATTTGTCAAAGATGGCGAACTTTTTCTTTCCACCGTTTTCTTCCTTTAGGTTAGGCCTAACGTCTTATTTTGGGTTCGACGACATATTCTCATTCCTTCCGATTAGTCCTTTGATTTCTTTATTATCTTAGGTATTCCTTGAGTTAAATATTTTCCAACACAAGGGTATTTTCAGCTCAGCATGGTTTTATGTGTAAGACTAGTTTTGCAAATTGACTCAATCTTCGAACCTAGTTCTGCTGCAACCAGAGTTGGAAGCTCTATTCAAATATGCGTTGAATGATAGTTACTACTTACGCAAGTAAGGAATACAAAACCACTCAATGTCCTGAAATACACATTTTAAAATAAATGTTGCAGTTGATTTACTCAAACTAAGGAATATGTAGAGCTGGACTAGACACGTCCTATTCAGTTTCGCTCCTTCATTCTGACTGCCACGACAAAATCCTAAAAACAATCATAAGGTCATCACCAAAAAATGTGACGAGTGGCAACACTGGGAAATGAACAATAAAATATCTTATTTGCAGAACTTGGCTGCATTATCATAATCTATTACATTTCATTCAAAATATAGTTGATTACATTCTCTTGGATATGGTGGGGGGTGTTATCTCTTTTCTGTTCCTGTTATTTGCTCCATATATAAGTCTGCAAGACTTAAAAAAATCTTTTCTTTTTCTTTTTTTTTTTTTTTTTTTCTGGCGTACTTATTTATTTTATTTTCCAAGTACTCTGCAATATCCTTAGTAATGTCCAGGATCTCCAATTCCTATGGTAATGGCAATCCACTTTCATAAAATAGCCAATGTTCTCATGGGTACTCATCATGTTCTCTTTTTTTTTTTTCAGTGAATGAGCCACTTGCTCATTATTACATGTAGAAAACATCTCTAGACATAATATGCATATTTATCAGACGATAATATAACTAGCATCATTTTTATAAGTAATCATTTTTCACAATAAAAGCATTAAAATCTCATGGCTTATCCTTATTTATTTATTTGTATGTTTCCTTGTTATTGACATTTTCCAAATGGTAAGTGTATAAATTCGTTCTAAGTCCGTCACTGTAGAAAAAATGTTCTATATTACATTCCTTTTTTTTTTTTAAACTATGTGATGTCTGTCTCTAATATCCGTACGTCTGGTGGTGATCCTGTCCATTAGTCAGTTATTTCTAATCATTCCTTCTTTTCTGTCAACACAGTATTTTTTTCTGTGAACTCTGTCCTAGAAATATTATTTTATATATATATATTTTTTTTTAAAAAAGATCTTCTTTGACTTGCCATACATCATTAAAATCGCATGGCATTTTTCAAAGAAATATTTCTATTTTATTTTTTTTTTTTTTTTAAACTATGTGATGTTTGTCTCTAATATCCCGTTAGTTCTGGTGGTGATCTGTCCTTTAGTCAGTTTTTTCTAATCATCTAACTCTGTCCTAGAAATTTTTATTTTATATATATATATATTTTTTTTTTTTTTAAAAGATCTTCTTTGGATTCAATTTTTCAAACATCTAATTATTCAGAACCAACAGACGAATGTGTTACTATCATATTATGAAATATAAGGGAAAAGGAAAAATATAGTTTCACATCATCATGAATTTTCTACGTTGGGTTCCGTATTACTTTATTTTCTGTTAAGACAACTGTTTATACTCTTGACAATATGTATCCATGTTGTCACTCTCAAAGCATCCTTGTATACAGTTTATATTTGTCTCCTTTTTTTTTTCTTTTGTATAACACCAATGTATCATTTATGGTGTTCCAATATCATTGTATCCATTCTAGTCCTCCTGTTATCTTGAGAATTCATCCTTAGTAACTCCCTATGTACCTTATCTAGCAATACATTTTTCAAAAACACATCAAACAATTATTTATGGAACAATCAACTGAGATGTAAGAACTTGTGACAATATGAGATGAAAAAAAATGTTGGGGTCATCACTCAAAAATTGTGACATAGAAGGGAAGAAAAAATATTCAATTGATCGTGAGGAGTCTACAATATCCTTATAAAACAAAGTTCCTGGTACTCTGACTCTTATTTATCCATATTTTTTTCTGGTTATCCTTGCATACCGTGTACCATTTCCATTTTCTTTATAAGTCCAATTCATCGCTCATGGTGCTCCAATATTTAAAATGTGGATCCTTCCTATTCCTCTTATTCTGTACTGGAAATACATCCTTATTAATTGTCCATGTACTATATCTGCGAATATTTATCAACAATATATCAACTAATCATTTATGGAACCATTTATACAAATGTCTAAACTTTACCAAAACATGAACAAAAACATGTCTTTTTACATATGTGCAATATTTCGACACCAACTCTGCCTTCGCAGGTCGAGGGTTAGTCAGAGTTATGTGGTGCCTGTAACATCCGCTGACTACAGCCAGATGGGTGACTTATGGTACTTATAATTCAAAAATCTCATCCGTCAGTTATCTTAAGTGTGGGGCGGGGTCTATTTCATGGTGTCCTTGACCAAGTTTGCTGCATTTCCAATCTAGGTATTCTTTTTTTTTTTTTTTTTTTTTTTTCATAATATCTCCATGATATATCTGTGACATGTCTGTCCTTGGGATAACATTATTTTTTATCCAATATCCTCGGGGTGAGCAGAATCTCAGTACGTCCAATTTCATCAACCATGTATTTTTTTTCTCTCTTGTAATTCTGGGTATATTATGAGTATAGTAAATTGTCAATTTATTTCAACTATCTTACAACATTCTGTAATTCGTGATAAGGAATAGTCATTTGTTATACAACCATGTTCATATTACAAAGGCAATGAGCAAAAATCAAAAAAAGATTTCTCCAAAAATGCGGATGTATCTCTATTTCCTTTACCTCTGGGCGTAGCAATTGTTCAGTCATTATTTTTTCTCTCATTATTTAATCTCCATTTTGTGTCCTTAGCACCTGTGGTTCCATGGGATTATCATAATCTATTTGTCTCTTGTCTACTGATAATCCTTCAATAATGACTTCAAATATGGTCCTCATATGTGTAACAATCATCTGCTCTGATTTGTTCCATGTCCATGGTATTCATAAAATATTCCATTATCTCTTTGTCTTATCTCGTAACCACGAAAGACTAAGATTATTGTTCCTCCAATGTTAATGAGGGGGATTTTGTGCATAAACATTACAACAAAATCTCAGTTGTGACAACATAAAGTTTCACCTTAATATAAAATGGCATTTTCATCATACATAACCAGTTGCTTCTTCATCTCATGTGTCATTAGTGGTTATCATCCAGTAATGGGGTGTTCAATGTGGGTTCAGCATATACAAATGCTGTAAAGGGGTATTTCATTTGCTAGGTCAGCATGTGCAAATGCTATTTCTTTAACATGGGCAAAGGCATCATCAACAAATAGGTGTAATGTGTTCAATCTGGGGTTAGCATATACTAATGCTCTCAAGGGATTCTTCATTTGCAGAAATTCAGCATGCGCAAATGTCATTGGGGTACTTGTGATATGCAGTATCAACAAAATATTGTTGGAGTATCAGAGATCATGCTGGTGGGGTGTATGACTGGCATAGGGTGATTTATTTATTTTCTTCTTCAGCTGCCAACTTCAGGGCAGTCAATGTTTTACAATATTGGCTTATCATCATCAAAATGTGTGAGGGTGGCATATAAACATATAGCAATCCTATAGAATGTTTTCTCTTCTTTTCATTTTTCTTTTCATTTTTTCTTTTATGTCTTTTGTCTCTTTTCCATTTTTTTTTTTTTTTTTTTTTTTTTATGTTTGTATCACAAGTACTAAAGAATGATAAAAATCAATTCACTAAACACTAGATATACTATCAACATTTCTAATAGTAAATCCTAACCAATAGGGCTGCAAGTAATAGTTTAGGTTAGAATAGAATGAATGTTGTAGCAGTATCTGTTGTCAATAAGTGGCGAGGAAAGGGTACATCAAGGATCTCCTGATTACAACATGATTGTAATTCCAAGGAATGAATATGATTGGGATTGAAAAAAAAAAAATCACAAGTCTAGAATGTCGTCTCAATATAGTGGAAAGGAAAAATAGTAAGTTAAAGATGGTGTAACAGTGGGGTGAAGGAAATCTTATTATAGAGAGTCAAGGTTGGGATATGGAATCTCTTTAGGAGAATGTTTAAAATCTTGACAGTACTAATATACATCTGGGTCTAAAATAATAATGTACATTGGGGAAATAAATAATCCTGTGGAGAAAGATAGCATAACATGCAATACTAGTTTTGGGTATGAGTTATGTGCTGTTAAGAGAAGTCATAGTAGGAACAGTATGATTGATCAAGGTGATAGATATAAAGGAGTTTAGCATATTATAGATCAAAGAAATATTAGTATGGGGTAAGAAAAAATACTGGTGTAAAGTGTCTGCATGAAAATGCTGGTGAATGGAGCGTGGAATATGATCAGTTACAAAAGTGGAGATGAATGTTACAACAGAATAGTATGACACATGTGTTATAGGTACGGTTGTGTAACATTCTAAATATTAAGAAAATGTCTGTAACTAAATGAGGGTGTCTGTAAACTCGTAACACCGTGTGTTATCAATTGTTTTGTTATTTTTATTTCACAACACTATGCTATCTAATGAAAATCCTCCGTGGGCTGGCCTTGATTGGTCTTGATGTATCAGTATTTTAAGGCTGGAAAAAAGTTTTCTCCGTGGGGCTTTGACATCTTAGTCTGGAAGCAAGTCATTTGAACTGTCAAAACTGAAAATATAGTACATGTGAAAGTTAGTACATTGTTAAAAAGGTTTTTTCACATATGCGTTGACCGTACATGGGATGGCATGTACATTGAAGACTCGAGGGGCGTGTCTCAGCAAAGCTTTAGTAGTTCCTTCAGTTTCTCTGCCATCTCTAACCTTGCAATGTCCCGACTGCTTAGGCGAGAATCATACTGAGTAACTGTGGGTGACACTGCATTTGCTGATTGTTGTGGCTCTGAGGACATTGGCGAATGCGGTGATGGCTTAACATCATTTGATTGCGGTGATGGTTTCACTGTGGTTGGGGTTTGTATGGCTGGAACATCTGTTGGTTTTGAGGCAGGTATATGTTTCGCCTTGATTTTTCTTCTGACCTGGTTGTGCTGAACGTTAGCACCGGTTACAATGGGCACAGTAATTTGCACACTGTTGTTTTTGACTAGTTGAGATGAGGCTAACACTTCTCGGCTTGGTTTGGGCACTCGATAGCGTTTCTTCAGAATCTTTCGTCTGATATAGTTGTGCTGTATACGCGGAATTTTGTTGCTAGGGATTGAGTCATCAGATTCTGTTTTATAGGCGCGTTTGACGCTGGAGCCGACTGGTACAAATAATGTACTATCCGCATCACTGGTTTCAATGGAACTAGCTGTATCAATGTCTGTTTCTTGTTCGTATAATTCTACCATTTCTCTGTCATTCTGTTCGTTGGGGTCTGACAAAGCTGTGCCGGGGTTGACACTGTAATTTCGCATTTCTTGTTGCGTTTCGTCTTCATACAGATTGCTGGTATATGGTTCAACAATCTGCTTGGGTATCGTTTTCTTCAGGATCTGATTGTTCTGAACGAGCAATCTTGTTCTTGTGGTATAGCAGTGTTTGTCCTTCGCTGGTATTCCAACTGGAACTGCCTGAACTGGGGGTGTGATAGGTATCAGCTGACGATTTTTCACTGCGGGAGTAAGTTTGAGTGTGAATAAAAGGTATTTGGTTGTTGTCATCGTGTGACGTCTGAGGCATTATTTCTTCATTTCTAATGCGCAGGTCTCTGTCTTGGAGTCGATTACGCAATTCAAGTGGTGGGATATCTTCTTCGCTTTCGGACGAGTCTCGTTGTTGTCTTGCTCGATGTAGTGCATCGGTGGGTGGTCTGGGTATGCGGTCGTCTTGGTAAAATTCAGAGTCTGTCGTCTCTGACTCTGATATGTCAGACGAATCTGTACTGGATGGATTATAATTTAGGGTGGCCTTTCTGACTGGTCTTGTATTTGTCGTCAGAGGCGGAATGGGCCGGTGATTATCAATTTTGAGTTGTTTTACGTGAGCTTTTGTTTGGTGGTGTTTCTCTTCATTCCAGATAATGAAGTTTACAGGCGTAGTTTGTTTCATGATTTTGTAGCCATCCAACCATCGGTCATCGAATTTTGAACTGCGTACATGTTTCTTGTAGTATACTTTGTCTCCTATTTTGTACGTTGGTAGCTTGGCTGATTTATCATGTTGTTTCTGTTTCTTGTGAAATGCCTTCTGCGTATTTCTTTGTGCAATCTGGTGAGCTTTATACTTTTCTTGAAGGATTATTTCGACGGGATCTTCTCCCATGTATTTTCTTTGTGGGCGAAGTAGGTTGTCTAACGGAAAGTTTGGTTCTCTTCCGTATAGCATGAAAAAGGGTGACATTCCTGTGGTATCGTTCACGTTTACTCGGATGGCTTCAAGAGCTTGGTTAATGTATAGGTCCCAGTATTGGTGGTTCCCCTTGATATATTTGCTAATAATATCATGTAGGGTGGCGTGCATGCGTTCATTTCTGCCATTTGCATTTGGGCAATAATAGGTGGTTGTGGTATGTTCGATATTCAGCTGGTGTAAGGTGGCTTTAAATGGGTTACCGATAAACTGTTTACCGTTGTCTGAAATGATTCGTTTTGGACAGCCATGCCTGGGAATGAATTCTTGTAAAAAAATTTGCGTGATGGACTGCGATGTGGCATCACTGAGTGGGTAACTTTCTGGCCAAACAGAGTATTGGTCAACTATGTGCAGGAGGTATTTGTTGCCTGATTGGGTGAGTGGGTAAGGACCTGATAAGTCAATGCTTACTGTTTGCATGGGATAATGGGAAGGTTGCATTTCTTGAAGAGGAATTAAATGTGGCTTCATGTTTCTCAATTTACATGTTCTACAGGTGGCTACATATTCTGTAATGTCTTTGTAGAAAGTTTGCCAATAATACCTTTTCTTTATGACATCAATTGTTTTGTCTCTTCCCATGTGCCCGTTGTTATCATGAAACTGTAGCAATACTTCTGAGACTAGATGTGCTGGAATGACTTTTCTTAGTGTCCCTTCTTGTTTACTATCAATATAGTATAGAGCTCCATCCGTTGGGTGTACTGTAAAATCTTTGCTTTTTGTTGGGTTTTCCTTCACGTATGTGAGCAGCTTAACAATTTCTGCATCTTTCGCTTGTTCTAACCTCATGTCAAGCATATCTTGACTTTCTTCTTCTACTTGTGTGGCAGAATCTGAGGTACTTCTTCGACCTGGTGAAGTAATTTCGTTAATTTCTTTAGCATTATCGTCAATCTCTGAGGATGTGCCATCATTTTTGACTCTAATTGTTTTCACTTCGGTTTCATCATCATATTTGATTCTGGATAGGAGATCTGCACAGATGTTCAATCTGCCAGGGATATGTTCGATAGTGGTGTCATAGGACTGTAAATTCATTGCCCATGTCTGTAACTTCTTAGGCTGTTCCTGCGTTTTGGTGAGCCAGTTAACCAAAGGCTGGTGATCAGTTCTAATAGTGAGTTTCGTCCCTCTCACATAAAAGTCTAATTTCTGTACTGCATAGTGAATGGCGTATGCTTCTTTCTCAATGGTGGTCCACCGTTTTTGTGACTTTGACAATGCGTGGGATAGGAATGCAATGGGTTTCACATTGGGGATGTCTGGTAGTATGGGTGTTTCATCTTCTAGTACTGGTTGTACCAAACATGCACCAATTGCGTTATTCGAGGCATCGGTGTACAATATCATGGGCTGAGAAATGTCTGGATGTCCCAGAAGCGGAATGGCGGTTAGGGCATTTTTGAGATATTCAAACGATTTCTGGCACTCTTCTGTCCATCTAAATCGTGCATACTTGCGGGTAAGGGCTATCAATGGCTCAGCTGCTTGTGAGAAATGTATGATATGGCGTCTATAGTATCCTACGGAACCGATAAAGGAGCGTGTTTGTCTGACCGTCTTGGGGCTAGGCATTTCTCTTATGGCTTTGACTTTATCTTCATCAGGTCTGATGCCATCTCTATTGATAACAAAGCCTAAATATTTGGTTTCTGTCTTTAGAAATTCACACTTGGACAGTTTTAACTTTATTTGGTGATGTCTGAGTCTATCAAAAACTGTTTCAACTTTGCGGAGGTGGTCTTCCATCGTGCCTGCGGTATGTATCAGGATATCGTCTATGTATGCCAGGGCAAATGGATGTAGACCCTTTAACACTTCATCCATGAGTGACATATATGTTGCTGGTGATCCTTTTAGACCAAATGGCATAACATTCCAAAAAAAAAACTTCCGATATGGGAACAGAATGTGGATTTCTGTTTTGCCTCAGGTGTCATGGGGATGCACCAAAAGCCTGACCTTGCATCAAGTGTGGTAAAGTATGTAGACTTTCCTAACGTCGCAAGTAGATCGTCTATCCTGGGGAGGGGGTAGGAAATGACTTTTGTGATTTTGTTCAGGGCTCGGTAATCGCAGCAAAAGCGACTGGACCCATCTTTCTTCGTTACGATAACGATGGGGGAGGACCATTGGGATCTGGATCTTTCAATGATTCCTGCCTGTAGCATTTCATTTATAGACCTTTCCACGAGTTCTCTGTTTTTCAAGGGCGTATGATAGGGTTTCATATGTATTGGCTCCTCTGTGGTTGTTTGAATGTCCATTGTGACAGTGTTAGTTCTGCCTAATTCCATGTCATTGAGTGCGAATACATCCTGGTGCTTTTCTACAAACGTTTTCAAACGTTGCTTATTATCTTCTGTGGCATTCAGGGTTGCAAGTAACTGAGCTATTCTCTCTCTGTATTTATGATCTGCTATGATATCTCTGGTCTGTCTTGATGCCTCCGTTTCATTCCCATAATCTTGGGACATTTTTCTTGCATCTTGTGAAAATATCTGCTCTTGGTATGTGGTTTTCTTTTGCGTATTTCTTTGCCGTTCATTGGGCTGTGCTTGGTATTGTTTCCTCTGCCATGTGCTGTGTGCATTTCCATTTGTCACTGCATTTACTGTATATACGTTTCTAGTATTATTTCTGGGGTAGTCGTTATTTTGCCATTGTTTCTGATTATTTCTGCCGTAACTGCGCTTATCCGCGTACGTTACTGTATTTCTTCCATTTGTGCTATAGGGCTGTCTTCTTTCCCTGGGCGAAAATTTTTCATTCTTTCTGTTTCCAACTTTGCTGCTATAGTATCCTCCTGTGGTGGAGTCATATAAGAATTCTTCCTTTTCTTCGGAACATTCAATTGGTTTTGGGACTTTATCATATCCACCTGTTTTTGAGTTATATTGATACTCCATGGGACATGTATCTCTGTCTTGTCGCTTCGGATATCCTCCTGGCAAGACAATCTCTGTTTCTCTGTCACTCTGTGATATACAGCACTTCATCTTTTCTCGTGGTGTGCTGGGGCGCAAGAATGAGTAATTATAGTCATTCTCATACCGTGGCTGCCTTATTTCTCTCCTTCTTATACATGGACTGGTTTGTTTCTGCAGTCTGGGTGGGGTATGCTGTGGTGTAACATAACTGTGACTGGTATCTCTGCCATTTTCTGCATATGACTTATAACTGTTTACCTTTCGTGTACCATGGTTATTTGTACTGCGATTTCGTGCACTATGTCCAGTGGGAGTGGTTAAGACAATTTGTGAATGGTCTCTATTGGTTTTAGTCTGTCTTATTGTTGACGTATCCACTTGTGCTACAATTGTGCCTCTATTTATGGTGGTAGTTTTTCCTGACATATTCAATATCATGATGGGGAAATCTCTGGACTTCGAGACTTCAGCGATTCCCTCTGTAATTTGCAACAATGGGTCATCAATAATGCTTTCTTCTGCTAGGGGCTGTATTTGAATTGATTGACCTGGTGTTATGTACTCAGAATTTTTTACTCTGCCTTTTGCTATGACCAGGGAGTTTGGGGCCACCGTTATGGGAGCTGTCAGCCTTACCAAAGACGCTATGTGGATATCGTCCTGGAGATCTATGTATGTATTGTTGACTTTGATTTTCTGGAGGTCATAGTATATTCGAACTTTGTGTTTGTTAAAAAAAATCCCTCCCTAGGATAAGATTTCTAGACATTCCTTTAGTAATGACAAATGGGTGTTCAAAATTTGTTTCACCTAAAGAGAATTTTACCCATGCTGTCCCAACTGAATTTAGTCTTTGTCCCGTGACTGAGGCTAGGTGTGTTTTGGACTGTTGAAATCGTACTAAATGTTGGATCTTCTTGAAGAGCTGGAACCTAATAAGACTAATGGATGCTCCTGTATCTACCAGTGCTCTATATTGTTGGCCCTGTATAGCCATGATGCAGGAACTGGGGTCCGGATGTATTTTAGTTCCATCATGCAGCATTTCTTCATAATGTATTTTTTTGGATGGACCCACTTGACAATTTCTGTTCTGTGTTGTTTCTTTTGTTTTGGACCATTTTCTGTGATTGTTGCCCTCACTAACGGTCCTGTTTAGTGAGTGGCGCGGCCGTTTCCCTGATGCATGAGGGGTTGAGGTGTGCCTCTGGTATACCGATTTCTGGTGTAATCACGTGGGGGTGGTGCGGGTTGTTGTGGTTGATAACCTCCTCTTCTGAATGGTGCATTATTGTAATTTGCTCTACAGGACTTGTAACCATGTCCGAGCCTACCGCATGTGAAGCATCCGTTTGTATTGACATTATTGACGTCGTTTTGCCTCTGTGTGGGGGGTCTATAATTGCGAGGCCTATCATCTCGTTGTCGTGGGCGAGTCCATTGCCTCCTGGCATGGTCAACTTCCATAGGCTCATGCTCATTATAGTCCCTATATTCTGGTCGGGGTTCCCTACCTGCTCTTTGTTGGAACCTTCGGTGAAGATTTTCCTCTTGTATTGCTGCTTGGATTGTTTCAGCAATGGTCTTGGTGTCTTTTCTAATAAGATGTCTTCTGATATTTTCCGCTCTAAGGCTATCGGCAAATATCCCCACTAACTGTATTTCTACATCAGGTGTGGTAGGGATTTCTCCGCAAAACGCCTCTTCTGCCATATTGAGGAATCTATCACCATAAAGTTGTACTGATTCATCCCTTTCCTGTTTCATTTGTCTAAGTACTGACCAAGCATGCATTTTGTCTATTATTTCCCCATATCTCTGGGTGAGCTCTTTTTTTAGGGACTCGTAGGTTTCTGTGGGGTACTGCTGGGACCTCCTTCTTAAAAAAATCAGTCACGTACGAATCAGAACCTAACAGAGCGATTTTCTTCTTCTCTTCGTCAGTTGTTGCCTCCGCTATTGCCGCAAATTTTTCTATGTCGGCCAACCATCTCCTGAATTTCTTCTTGTCTCCATCGAATGGGTGTACTATGGACCTGACTTGTGAAAATTTTGCATAATCGCTATTCTTTTGTAAGTTCTCGGTAAGGCGCTGTAGCGCTATCATTGTTGGTCCTTCCATATTTTGTCTGTCCTGGGGCTGCAGTGGTTGTGCTTGAGCGAATCTGTTTTCCTGTTGCTGCTGCTGTTCTACCCCAAGTTGCTGGAAATCTTCCATTAATTTATCCATCTTAGCTATTTTCTGTTTGACTTATAGTGGTGGGTTTTTGCTTTTTAAAGAGAAGTGGTCACGGCATCATTTTACCATACGTGTGGCAGTGTCGGGGTATGCAGGGTTTACAGTTTATTTTATAGAGAGTAGGTTTGGTTAACTAGCCTTGACCGCTAGAGATATTTTTTCCTCTCCTTTGTAAGATTGGGTCACCAGGTTCGATTTTCTTCTCTTAGGTGTTGATGTAGCAAATTTAACTGAGATGGATAGATTTCTTAGCTAAATCTCAAACTGTAGAAATTCACTTTTGCAACAGCGTTCTATTTCAAACAAATCTTTTAATGTCTTACAGCATGAAGTCAAATTTCAACAAAAGTCTGGAATTCAGAACGTTTTTTACAATAATAAGCACAATAAAGTTTTAACATATCATCAGATGCTTTCATCGATGCAAAAATCCCTTTTGCATCTTTATCTCATAGGCCTACTCAATTTGTCAAAGATGGCGAACTTTTTCTTTCCACCGTTTTCTTCCTTTAGGTTAGGCCTAACGTCTTATTTTGGGTTCGAACGACATATTCTCATTCCTTCAGATTAGTCCTTTGATTTCTTTATTATCTTAGGTATTCCTTGAGTTAAATATTTTCCAACACAAGGGTATTTTCAGCTCAGCATGGTTTTATGTGTAAGACTAGTTTTTTGCAAATTGACTCAATCTTCGAACCTAGTTCTGCTGCAACCAGAGTTGGAAGCTCTATTCAAATATGCGTTGAATGATAGTTACTACTTACGCAAGTAAGGAATACAAAACCACTCAATGTCCTGAAATACACATTTTAAAATAAATGTTGCAGTTGATTTACTCAAACTAAGGAATATGTAGAGCTGGACTAGACACGTCCTATTCAGTTTCGCTCCTTGATTCTGACTGCCAGATGGCGTCCTGTTCTATATTCCCCGGGGTAAATCTGAGCTATCCGATTGGTCAGGGGAAATCACCCAATTATTAGAAATGGCGTGTGGAAGCGACTCTGTCCTAAATATGTGACACTATAATTTATTATTTTCTGTTTCTCATAAAATATAAAATTATGGGGTGGTCTGTGCTTCTTCTCGTCTTGTTAGAATATAGTCTGTTCTCTGAATAAAGCACGGTATACACGGCTACAGAATAAGAGGGAAGGCAAACTCGGTCCCAAAAAGTGCTGTGCTGAAGTCGGATGTGTCGGCTGAAAGGCGCAGGTATCGCAGCTTTGCTGTAAACAGACACAACGCAACCAACGTCCTTTTCAGGATGAACGAAGAAGAAGAAGAAAATGAACAGACGTTAAAATATTACGCAGGTCTTTCTTTTTTTTTCACGGTGCATTGATAACTGGCCATAAGTCATGATAGGATTGAATATCCAATACCATAATTCCCGCCGTAACGTACTTCGGTCGGTCGGTCTGTCACACTTTGCACACCGTCATTTGCGCACTTTTTCTATTTTCGAGAGAGTGCATTAACTTTCGTGCACAGCTAAGGGGGTGTAACTGTGGTTGAAAGTTAGACAATAATTGTATTGTTTCCCCTTATATGTACTCTCGCGAAAATAGAAAAGTGTGACAGTGTGAATTAAATCAACAGACAATCAAGATACTCTTCTTGTCCAGTTTCATTCGGGAACCGGATTTAACTCATCATTTTTCTTAACATGTAAGTTTTTTTATTGTTTCTTCAAGACAAAATTTTAATTTATATTGCAGACTTATTATTATGGATCAAAATGATAAGATGGCTAAAAGGAAGAGACGATCGCGTCATTCACAGCGAGCAAGCGAGACTATAGAAGAAGCAGCAATGTAATACATGTAACAGAAACAACAAACTATAATTAAACATCTGCCAATTTTGGCGGGTTGTTGCTAGTAAATATATAATAAAGTTGAAATGGAAAGGAATGAAATAAAATGACCACATGAGATTTAGCGCCGTCATCAGGACATGCAGGCAGAAAGAACAACATAATTATTTTGCCCCCCTCCCCCCCCCCCCCACCCCACTCCCCCGGTCATGTTTTGGCGCGTTACTTGCTCGATTGATACTAATAAAGCGCATCTCCTAAAACACGTTTATACAATTTAATACTAATAAAGCGCATATTCTTAAGCATTTTTCTACAATTTGATCCTAATTATACGCATTTCCTAAACTACGTTTTTCTACAAATTTGATCATAATTATACGCATTTCCGGGACCTAAGACGCGTCAACAGTGAGAAATGCAGTTAGCGACCCATAGCTAGACTGCTTGCGTCAGGGTCAGCGAACCAGAGCTGACCAAGACCCTACTCCACCTCCAAGTGGTGGTCCTGGAAACAGGCTGCATCACTGCAGTCTGCCTGAGTGAGTAGGGATTGAAGAGGGAAGGCTAACCCGGTCCCAAAAATGCGGTGCTGAAGTCGGATGTGTCGGCCGAAAGGCGCTAATATCGCAGCTTCGCTGTAAACGGACACAACGTAACCAACGTCCTTTTCAGGACGAACGAAGAAGAAGAAGATACGCATTTCCTAAATTACTTTTACACAATCTGATCCTATTTATACGCATTTCCTAACGTACTTTTACAAAATCTCATCCTAATTATACGCATATTCCAAAGCAATGGTATATAAACACACGGTACGCATACCAATGTGTCATTTTACAGGACCTGGAGTTCAGTAACGTGAAACTTTCGTGCAGATATATTGAAAGACAGAAAGACGCACTACTGCTACCTCATGCATGTCGTATGTGGTGACTCATGTGAGATTATGTATGGGGGATGGCCAACCTTATCATGTAAAACAAATTGCAATAGAAATCACTGCTCCATGAACACTTTGGTGCTGACTTCTTGCAAAATGGGAATGGGGAAAGGGGGGGTCTGTCAGCTATTGTGGTGGGTCCATACAGAAAGAGACACATTTCTTATTAAAAATACATCTAGGTAAAACAGATAAAAGGGCAGGCGGACAGACATCCATATTATGCAGGGTGGCTAGACGTCTCGTTTTTAACGGGAACGTCCCGTTTTTCATTACTGCATCTCGCTGGCCCGATGAATAAAAAATCCTGACCTACATTGACCCGGTGTATCTCATTTTTATGAAAATTCACAGAAATTTAATAGTGGTTTCTTAAAATGACAGAAAATTGAAAAGAAAAAAAAAGAAAATAAAAGGTATACGCTCAAAAGCATTTAGAAAGACATGATTTAAAAAAAAAATATACATAAAATTCTCCGAAATGCAACAAAAAATTCTCCGAACTGCAACATCAAAAGTAAAGGGACAATGCTGAAACATGAGCATTAATTTAAATAACCCGGCCATATTGAAACACATCAGATGGAAGGCGTAACACAGAAATAAGAGAACAGAACAGTACAGAACACACACAAAAAAAAACAACAACAAAAACAGCATTACGAAAAGCATATTATGTGATTACATCGTTGTCGATAGGAGCAAGAAAGAGAACTGTTCAGTGTTGCAGAAAGCCGGTCATGTCACACGAGACCGGATAAATGGAAGACAGTCCCTAGAGGCCACAGAAATGTGGTTTTAGAGGAGCATGTTAAGAATGCCATGAACAGCTAGAAAGATTAACGACGATGTCTAGAAAGGGACAAGTGCACAAACAAAGCTTGCTATATACTATTACACATTTTAATTTGATACCAGGTTTCAGTCTGCCCAGATGTAAATGGGTACCTGACTCTGCTCTTAGAGAAAGAAAGGCAGCGATGAAGGAAACTGGTCACCCCACCTCTGGAAGCTGGACCTAACATGGTGAAGTCTCTAACGCATCACTCCGCCTACGTGCTGACCACAATAGGTTAAGGTACCATCTAAATCACAAGTACAGGAATGGTCCAACAGATCTCTCTCCTCCAGTGTCACCAGCCTCATGACAGCCGAACATCTGCTCCAGTCCTGCCCAACTTACAGCAGTGAACGGAGTAACATAAGGCAACAATCTACTTCTCTCCACGAAAAGCTGTTTGGAAATGTCTGGAACCTTGAGTTGACTACTGCCTTTATTAGAGTCATTAATGAAGAAGTCTGAGGGCGAATGAAGAAGAAGAAGAAGACTCCCCTACTGCAGTATCTGCTGTGTGACTAACGTTACCTTTACCAGCTTTATGGAGTCAGGAAAAAGTCGGCGAGCTAGCAGTCCTTTTCAGGGCCAGTCCTTATCAGTGCTTCGTCCTGCCAACGAATAGATGCAATTAGTCCTTTTCAGGGCTTAGTATTTATCAACGCTGCAAGTGCTAACAACCCTTTTCAGGCTTGGTACTTATCTACACTGCATTACAGCTGGGAGTTCACTTATTTTTAAATGACCATTGCACTCTGATATAACCGACGGGTTGCAGTCTACGCTGAAAGAAACGTGCCTCGCCACAAGAATCTAAAAACCTCAAGAAAAAAGAAGCGCAACAGTTAGTTCAACTATATTGTGCATGTTATGAGAAGAGTATAGTTAAAATGCACTGAGACAACAGACACAACTGACTGGTAAAAGAGACATAGTTGACAAGGTGAAAAGACAGGACCGTATAACAATACTGCATACAAGATAACAAATATAAGATGTGATAAACAGAACTACGGAACGTACTTGTGTAGACAGATGATCGCCCACGTCAGGTGACACGGCATCTAAAGAAAAATAGCAGCATTGATAGGCTTTCCCAGTTCCAATTTTGATGTTTTCTGAATTTTTATAAATGAGAAACAATGTGAATCATTTTCTAGGTTCACGGTAAAACTTTTTTTTTTTTCTTAAATTTCGAATTCTGGTCACTCTAAAATTATAATGTATGCCGCACGAACCTATTTAAGTACAATGTAGGTCCGATATAACGCGGCTCGATATAACGAGGAATCGATCATACCGTGGTCAGAAGTTGGACTCCAATTTGTCCGACTGCCCCCTTTTCACACGCATAATTGTTTATTACTTAGCAATAAAAACACAAAAAAATTTGAGTGAAATCTGTATTTTCAGTATCCAACATAAAAGATGCACACGATTAATATATAAGATATGTTCGCTCATTCGCGCGTGACAATTGTTGTTTCTACTTACGCTTGACATCCTTGAGGTTGATGTTTCTGTCAAAACTCGATACATTTACATCAAAGTAAGGACATTTTATACAACGCAGACTCACACATAACGCGGTGCTAAAGTTTGGACCCCGCCTTCCGCGTTATATCTGGTCTATAGTGTATTTATATTTTCACCGACCGCGCTAAAGACATCACGTTCTCATAAATCAAACGTCAGAGCAGTTACACGATGTAAAATACTCTTTTACCTTCACTACACTCATTGCTCGCAGAAATACACATACATAAATGTATCACTTACTATGCCCAGAAAGAACACAGTTCACGAAGACCCATCAACAGTGCATCTACCGACAATTCACTCACTACTCTTATGTGACAACAGAATGCATGTGTGAACCACAGGCAAGGCACCAGACTGGTTCGCGTGTTATCGACAATCTTTACCCGCGGCTAAATCGAAGCGCATCCAGCATCCAATCGCTCAATCACTACCTGGGGGACTCGCAGAAAAGCCTGGAACACATCTGAAACACGAAGGACAATCTAAACTGTTGTCACTGTCTAGATGTCATTATTCTGGCTATCAAACTTAACGAATTCGTGGTAGCATAGTGCTACATCCTGCTTCAGTTCACCGTGTATAAACAACATTCAGGCACGCGGGTAAGACTGTTAGGCAATAACAGATATACACAGGAAGATCGACTGACAGATAGATGAGCGGACAGACCCAAAGATAATAGGGCATACAGATATACAGATTGCGGCAGAAAATAGACTGACAGACAGGTTCAAGATAATAATCTAGTTAAGTAAGTACTAAGGTGTGTCCTTTCAGTCCGTTGCATTCTACTATGTAAAATGTTAGTATACTGGCTGTTGTTGTTTTCTGATAGACAGATGAACGGATAGACAGAGAGATAATAGGACATACAGACAGATATACAAATTTGGGGCAGAAAATACTGACAGACAGGTTCAAGATAATAATCTAGCTAAGATAATAATCTACCAATGTGTGCAGTAACTCAAAATTTAACAGTTAAAAATTTACCAAGTCAAATGAGTACAATTTCAGAATGTATTATGTACATCTATATATTCTTGTAATGAGAAATGGGTGTTGGAAGATGGTAAAATGTATGATTATTTATAGTACAAATTAAAATAAATAATAGAAAAAATCTTGGATTTATCTTCCACTGAAATTACAAAAAGTCTGTCACAGTATATCTTTGATATATAGAAAAAGTCTTGCTATATTTGCTAGTCTCTAGCTGTTATCATCATCGACATTCGCTTTAGAAACTGCTCACAGGATTTGTTGGATGGATACACATAAACTCATCTGGTATTTGTTCGAGGTTCCTGAGACACACTTGAATCAAAAGACTGTCCTTCAGCCCGCCCTATAACTACGGGGGACTAAGGTGTTGAAGATTGGTTGACTTCTAGGCTTCAGTTAGCAGGATCAACGGTCCTCAAGTCTTTAGTTAAACTTGATCACGAACTCGATCATGAATGATCATAAACTTGATCAGGAACGATCATAAAACTCGATCATAAAAACCTGGAACAAAAGGTAATAGGTAGCCATGGTGTTCCAACAATCTCACCACCCACTGCTGTTCATGAGGCGACCATGTCTTCAGTGTTTGTATATAAATGAATGAGTCAAGGTAGTATGTTACAGAGATAGCATTTAAGATACTGCCCACTGTGCAGAATTAACAAAATACATGAATAAATCACATGTTATGATACATGGGTACGATATAACCTTTGCCTTCCACTTATGGATGCCAAGTCACTTATGTACTTGCTGGTATGTCGTAAGCTTCCAGGCAAGAACTAGCCATGATATATGTGGCTAACCAATTAATGGTTATGCTTCCTGACAATGCCGGTGGAGGTTATCTCTGGTTAGCGTCATTCCCTTTTTATTATGTCTGATACAATCAAATCGTAAATAAAATCTGAAATGAAATGATATTAGTCATACAGATCTCTTTAATAAACTTACATACCCTCTTAGGATTAATAAGCTCACGGTGAGGCTGTATTGGTTGACGTTAATCTGCCCTGCACGCAGCGTGAAAAAAGAACTTTTCTTGCAGATGCTGTCTTCCAGTTTCTCACTCTGGCTTCTGGATTTGGTGTGTGTGATTTTCAACGCGCCGCTCTGTCCTTATATTTGGGCTACTCTCCCGTACGAGAAAGCACCTCTTGAAGTCCCAAAAGATTTTCGTTTTAATCTCTCGGTTTGAGGCGATCTGTGTGTGTGTGTGTGTGTGTGTGCGCGTGCGTGCGTGCGTGCGTGCGTGTGTGTGTGTGTCTCGTTACACATTTTTTCACAAAGCAAGTGGTACCAAATCTCGCTACAATAACCGATTAGGTTGAACGGGATGTGCCTCGCCAAAACGGGGCAACATTTTATTTATTTTTTTAAAAAGACTAACAGGCAGGTTCAAGACAATACTCTAGCTATGTAAGTATTAATGTATGTCCTGTGAGTATGTCGAACTCTTTCCATGTAAACATTTAGTATATTGTTGTATCGTCTTGTTTTCTCCTTGGCTGCTGGTAATCTCTTCCTGAGTATTTAACATATAGCAAATTAGAACACAATCGGAGCACCAGTTGTCATAAACAGAATGTAGTTCAGCAACAGCGACTTAATGATTCACATACGGGCATCCACGGCGTACTGTTAACTAGTATTTCCATATCATATACTGCCGTAGAGGAGTGAACTGTTAGAGACGTCACTATACTAGGTCAAGCTTTATGAGAGTGGGGTGAACAGTTCCCTTCTTCCCCCCGCCTTTGCCTTCCCTAAGTGAAGAGTAGAGTTAGATACTCATTTACAGCGGGGTTGACGTGAGACTATCAGGTTTCGAACCCGGTAACTTTGCAGCGAGAGACAAACGCTCTAACCGCTATGCCAATCGAACGCTCTGCATACTGTCACATTAGCATAAACATTAGGATGTTTACAATTATAAGACGCAATTAATCATCACAGTTATTCTGTGAACTCACGAGACCACATTATCTAGCTGTAATTTCGTCCTCCTAATTTTCATTTTCGCTCCCTACGGAGCACGGAGCCAACGCTGCAGCTGGTCCTCTTTTCACGAAGCGGTGGTTTCTGTAGCAATTTGTTTTACACCATGAGGTTGCCTGTCCCATGCACGACCTCATATTAGTCGCCTTGTACGACATGCCTGAGGCAGCAGTAGTCCTTTGTCTTGAACAGTCCCGTGGAACTATATGAAGCAAACTGTCATTTATATAGCAATAACACACACACAATAACATGGCACACGTCAATATTTCAGTAGTTAGATTAAATGGGAGAGGATCGACTACCATGCACAAATAAGGGAAACTAAGAGCCAGGGATTCAGACCTCCAGAACGACCCAGAGTTAGCTGGGAGGGGAACATTAGACATTCTCTGAAGGACCGAGGACTATATTGGAACCATGCCAGGAGGAAAATAGCCGATATGATAGTATGGCGCTCTCTCTGGTAAACCTCGAAACCTCAAGGTAGAAGAGGAACGAATAAGTAAACAGTAAGTAAAATGCAATGCTTTTGTGTAAACTTCCTACAGCTAGGTGGAATAGGTGAGTATTACTGCATTAGTACATGTGCTAGGTAATAGTAAAGGTCACGCTGATAGGTGACCATTAGTAGAAGGAAGGAGGAAGTGTGTGTGTGGGGTGTAAAGGGGGGGGGGGCGCAGAAGACAATTGGTCTAATTGACTCTCACGTTACTGATCATTACATCCTGCCAAAAAAAAATGAGGGAAAAACAATCACGGCTTGACATGACGTGTAGTTCGTGGGGTCATAGTTGAGACAAGATAAATAAAGAGTAGGACTACTGTACCTTCAACCATGTCGTACAAGGCGAGTAAGATGGGGGGGGGGGGGGGGGGGGGGGCATGAGTCTGGTAATCTCCTCATGTAAAACATACAGCAGCAGAAGCCACCGTAACAGCATGGGAATGCTTGGGGTCACGCTTCCTGCAAGAGACCCAGCTACAGCGGCGTTTCCATGCTACACACGGAGCAAAAAGGAAAATGATGATGTTTATATTTACGATGATGATGATGGCGATGTTGATGATGACGAAGATGATGATTACTAAAAGAAATAAAAACACAATCGTTGCTTGGCATAACAGTTAGACAAAGAGCAAGGACAATTTTCCCATGGGGCCGTTCACAAATTACGTAACGCTATGTTTGACATTTTCAGCCCCTCCCCTCCCCCTGTAACAAGTGCGTAACAAAAACGCACAACATTTCAGAAAACCTCCCCACCACCATAGCATAACATCTCGGCAACCCCCCCCCCCCCCACCACTTTTTTGCGTTATGTAATATGTGAACGGCCCCCACGGACATAAACATGAAGCCACTGATGAAAAGCACTTAAATATGGAACTTCCGTTCACACTGCACACACACAAATACCGCTGAAACTGATCTCTGCCAGTTACCGGTACCCACTTGTCGAACACAGCAGGCAGTAAATTATACGCCTCCTTCAGGGTTCTACATCTTCCTACCACGTGGTATCAACGAGGTTCTCATTCAATCGTTCAGTGTTAAACAAGTCCTAACAATCATTTTTTTGAACTGGCACAAAACATGAGAATACGGCTTCAGAAACAAATCAGTGGCGTAGCGTGCATAGTATGTACGGTAGAAATGTGCTTCAATGTTCGACCTTACGTATGATACGTATTGTATTTTTAACGATAAAATACGTATTATACGCGTACGGTAAAACTTCCGTACGTTGAAATACGTTGCATGACTGCGTCAAATGTTGTCAAAACCTGAAAATTTATCTCCAAGTGAAACATGTTATGCTGTCCTAAGAAGCTAGACAGCTAAAACTAAAAGCAATTTAATTTACTTATTTTTATTCTAACATCGAGCAAAAATAACAGAAGCAACAAGACCTTTCATTACATTCATTCATTCATAACCCTCCACTCCCAAAGGAGCATAGGCCTTCAACAAACACATGCCAAGTCCTCCTGTCACGTGCCATCATCTCAAGTTCTTTCCATGTTCTCCTCATCATTTTCACCTCTGTTTCCAACTCTCTTCTCCATGTACTTCTTGGTCTTCCTCTGCCTCTCTTGCCCTGCGGGTTCCAGAACAAGGACTGCCTTGTAATGCTATCAACAGGTTTCCTCAGTGTGTGTCCTATCCATCGCCATCGTCTTCTTCTCATCTCTTGTTCCACTGGCACTTGTCTAGTTCTTGTCATCAGTTCTACGTTGGTAACCTTGTCATACCATTTTAATCCCTCTATTCTACGCAAGCACCCATTTATGAAAGTCTGTAGCTTTTTGGTTGTTGTCTTTGTTGTTCTCCATGTCTCAGAGCCATACAATAGGACTGACTTCACATTTGAGTTGAAGATTCTTATTTTCGTGTTGGATCCTATTTCTCTTGATCTCCATATATTTCCAAATGCAATGAAAGCTCCTCTTGCCTTTTGTATTCTTATTTTGATATCGCTGTCTGTCCCTCCAACTTTGTCTATATTACTGCCAAGATACGTATATGATTCTACATCTTGTATTGGTGTTTCTTCAAGTTCAACCCTATTATCATTACCTGCATTTATTCTCATTATTTTTGTCTTTTCCCTGTGTATTTTCAGACCCAATTGCTGTGACCTCTCATCGAGTGTTTTCAATTTGTCCTGCATCTGATTACGGTTATGGGACAGAAGAGCCAAGTCATCAGCAAAATCCAGATCATCCAACTGCTTAGTCCGAGTCCACTGGATTCCATTTCTGTTGTGTGTTGTCGATGATCTCATAACCCAATCTATTGCCAGCAAGAAAAGAAATGGAGACAAGAGGCATCCCTGTCGCACTCCTGTTCTTATCCCAAATGGTTCTGTAAGCTGTCCTTCATGAAGAACTCTGCATGTCATGTCTTCATATGTTTTCTTTATTAAATTAATGATCTTCAGGGGAACTCCATAATGCCTCATCAATTTCCAAAGTGATTCTCTGTCTACACTGTCAAATGCCTTTTCATAGTCCACAAATCCGATGTATAGTGGTGAATTCCATTCCAGACTTGTTCAACTATTATTCTCAAAGTGGCTATCTGGTCTGTACATGATCTGTTTTGTCGAAAACCTGCTTGTTCATCTCTCAATTTCTTGTCTATCGACTCTTTTAATCTCTCAAGGATAATCCTGTTTAATACTTTTCCTGGCACTGATAGTAACATTATTCCTCTATAATTTGTGCACTCTTGTAAATTTCCCTTCTTAGGCAACTTAACCAGATATCCTTCCTTCCATTCTGCTGGTATCTCTTCCTTTTCCCAGACTTTACCAAGTAATTTATATAACATCTCTGTAGCCGTGTCGATATCTGCTTTGATGGCCTCTGCTGGAATGCCATCAGGTCCAGACGCTTTTCCATCTCTTAGAAGCTTTATGGCTTTCTTTATTTCTTCCTTCGTTGGTCTTTCACCGTTAATTTGTAGCTCTTCTTCTGCTGGCTGGATGTCCAGCGGGTTTTGTGGAGCTGGTCTATTGAGAAGGTCCCCAAAATATTCTGTCCACCTCTTCATTTGCTCTTGTATATTGCTGAGCAGTTTCCCATTCTTGTCTTTTATGAGACAACTTGTTTGCTTGTATTTCCCTGTTAACTTCTTTGTGCTGCTATACAGTTCTCTCATATTTCCTTTGGCTGCAGCATCTTCTGCCTCTCTTGCCAACTCCTCAATATACTTCCTCTTGTCTCTTTTGATACTTCTTTTTACTTCTTTGTTTGCTTCTGTGTACACTTCTTGAGCCTTGGCTTTGGAACTTCTGGTTTTGCTTGTGTTTAACTCTGCTTTCTTGTTTTTCCTGTCTTTTATCTTATTGATGGTTTCTGTTGTTATCCATGCTTTTTGTTGTCTTTCCCTTTTCCCCAGTATTTCTTCACATGTCTCCTTCCATACCGTTTTGACCTGCTGCCAATAGTCTTCTGTATTCTCTACATCTTCCAGCTGTTGTAGCACTTGGAATTTGTTGGATACTGTGACCGCAAATTTGTCTCTTGTTTCTTGATTTCTTAGCTGTCCTACATTAAACTGTTGTCTATAATTTTGCATTGTTGCATATCTCTTGAGTTTCATTTTTATTTTGGCTATCAGAAGATGGTGATCTGATGCCACATCTGCTCCTCTATATACCTTTACATCCTGCAATGATGATCTAAACTTCTTCTTTATGCATATATGATCGATCTGATTTTCTGTTCTATGGTCTGGTGATATCCATGTTGCCTTGTGTATTCTCTTATGTGGAAACATGCTTCCTCCTATAGCCAGTTGGTTTGAAGGACAGAAGTTTGCGAATAGTTCTCCATTTTCATTCATTACTCCTAGCCCATGTTTTCCCATGACTTCTTCAAATCCGGTGTTGACTGTACCTATCTTTGCATTCATGTCACCCATCAAAATTGTGATGTCTCTTCTTTTACTTTATCCATAATTTCCTGTAGTTTAGTATAAAATGCTTCTTTCACAGACTCTTCTTTGTCATTAGTTTGTGCATAACATTGGATGACATTTACATGAATTTTCTTTTTAGCTGTTTTGAAAGTAGCTGTTATTATTCTGGGTCCAACAGCTTCCCATTCAATGAGTGCTTTCTGTGCTTCTTTAGATAACATAAGAGCTACCCCTTCACTGTGGTGTGAAGTTTCGTCTTCATGTCCTGAGGACAGCACCAATTCAACTGTGATGAGTTTCTTCCTGTCTACCCCCTTCCACTTTGTTTCACACATTCCCAGAACCTCGATTTTGTATTCCCTCATTTCTGCTGCTACTTGCGCCACTTTCCCTTGTTCGTTTAATGTCCGAACATTCCAGGTGCCAAATCTGGAAGTTCTCCTAGAAGAAAGAAGGTTAGTCAGCAACACAGACTCCTTTCGGCTTTCTCTGTGTTGCATCATACGCCTCCCCGCGAGAGGACCTTCCCCTGTCTTGGATGGCTGTGTTTTATTTCCTTTATTTGACTTGTCCATATTTGTTGAAGTTTTTTGTGGTTTAAGTTTTTTTTTACAGGATGGGGTAACCGGCCCCATGCCCAACCCTCCTTAGTCGCCTTCTACGACATGCCTGGCAGGGGACAGTGTTACTATTCTTTGCTCCCCTTTCGGGCCCCGGCGACACACGGGTGTTTCATTACTAAAATGGACATATAAACTTATCTGTTGTGACCATCGGCAAATTATGCGCCAATGACGTAATTTCACGCTATACATATGGAAAGCGCCCCATGTCAAACTTACGCATATTAATTTAACGTATAATAACGTATTATACGCATGTTTTATTTTATTTATTTTTTTTTTGGCCATAAAATGTGTATAATACGCGTATTTTATTCTCAGACGGTCGAACATTGGTGTGCTTCCCTCAAGCCTTTTCTTAAACTAACACTTTGTACAGCAAAAGTAATAACGCGTATGTTCCTTCCCTTTAATGCGCCAAGGAACTCGTACATCTATGACTCGAAATGACTTTTAAAAAACCTGGTCATACGCCATATTAACATCATATGCTGTCTTCATGGACATCGGTCGCAGAAATTGTATAACGGAAGCGACAGGCTCGTTCACGTGACACTTCCTAGCAACGGTGGAGCGTTTACTGCCAAATTTCATTGATAGTTTTCTGACTGATTTACCGTACTAGTGTAAACATTTTTGGCCTTGTTGAAAGTTTAATGATTTCAGCATAACTTCTTTAAGTGTTCTGATTATTGTGACTCTACTTTGTTTAAGAACGTCTTTTTATCCGAACAGTACATGAATTAGGAGGTAATAGGCCTGATAAGTTTCAAAGGCGTTTACTTCTCGATGAAAATTCAAGTCTTTTATCATATTAGTTACTGCATATTGGCGTAAATTTGAAAGGGAATATACATCATATTTAACCTGTAATCATGACATATTTTCACCACTATAAGATTGATGTCGGCGTCTGTGGCCTAATGGATATGAACGCAGTTTCATAATCCAGATATACCAGGTTCGAAACCTGCTGCAGGCGGTTTGGTAGCAGATCGCTTTGTGTGGATTTTTAACAATGGTATAAGCGCCGTACCGTTCAGAAAGCAATGGCAAACTACTGAATGGAAAAAAATTGCCTAGAAAAATCACAAACAGCCAATAAAAGCTGGGGGTTGATTGCCACGTCCTTTAAAGGATAAGCAACTAACTTTTTTATAAGATTGATGCGGTCAAGATGAACGGAACTACTCAACAAACCACTAGGTAAGTACCAGTGGCGTAACTACAGTGTAAAGGACCCAGGCACAAGTTAACTGTGGTCTTCCTTATGAGATGGGATAAACGCCTATAACCAATGTATCAAGAATTCAAATGCTTACTTCATCATCAACATTAGCACTATCCTTCATCTCCCCAAGAACCACAGTGTTCAATAGTGTTGTGACATGTCCTCCTGTACTGTGCCATCCGATCATGATCTACCCGTGTCTTCATTATCTGTTTCATTTCTGTTTTGTTTAGAAACTTGGATATGCTGTAATGTTTTTTTTTTTTTCCTTAACCAGCGGCACTTGGGCTTTCAGCCCTTCGGCCCAATGACATGTCATTGCGAGGCTGGGGAACCTGAGGACTTTCCTTCCAACCCGGTCAGGAGCTTCGCTCCTTCCCATCCACAGAGGGTTTATCACAGGAGCCGTTCAGGCTATTCAGTCAAATTTCCGGCCGTAAACATTTCAAACGCTGACGCCCGGGTTTGAACCATGAACTGGTCGCCAGTACAACGCCGAAGCCATTACACCAGCGCGGCTCCCATGCTGTAATGTTCAAACACAGAAAGAAAGGAAACTAAAAGGATATATATATATAATATATATATATATATAATATATATATATATATATATATATATATAATATATATATATATATATATATATATATATATATATATATATATATATATATATATATATATATATATATATATATATATATATATATATACCGTATTTCGAACAATTTGAAAATTTAAAAACAACATGTTCTTTTTTTAAATCACTAAGGACTTTATTTATTTTACTTCTTATAATGCAACATTGTCCTAAAAATATAATGAAAATACTGAAAATTACAACCAACCAATTTATTACTATTGACCATACTTGCCAAATTCCATATGACAACCCCCTAACAATGGAAATGCTCTCGCATATAAGCAAAAAAACATACAAACATTGCTAAAAATAGAATAATCCATTAAAATTTGTTGTTTCAATTAATCGATTAAAACATTTAACCGATTAATTAATCGTTAAAGATCTAATCCTCAGTATATATATATATATATATATATATATATATATATATATATATATATATATATATATATATATATAGAGAGAGAGAGAGAGAGAGAGAGAGAGAGAGAGAGAGAAAGAGAGAGAGAGAGAGCGAGGGTCCCTTGTGACCACTATTTTCCGGGGGCCAATCGGAGCTGGAGTGGTAGTTTCGCCACTGGTAAGAATAGTATAACTTTTCACGAATGTCAGCGTAAATGACCTTTACAGATGGTGAAGGTCACAAAGAGATCACAAAATAACCAAGCCTAGGTGGCTGATTCAGTAAATGTAGTATCTTGTTAATAAATAACTCAAATTCAATATTACATTGTCGCGCTTATCTTTCAAATAACCATACAAAACATTGTAATTTCTATTCACATTTCCTCGTTAGTGATTGTATCAGATCACTAGATCTGCGTCACATTGTGACGGTTTGTATTCACATATTCAGAGTGATTTAGTAGTCGTGTCCTGTTTTTAAATTGTTATTTCCAGGGATAGTGTAAGCAAATAAATTAAGGGGCTGATGTAAAACTGGTAAGGATATATATATATATATAAGATATATATATTTATAATATACTATATAATAATATATATATATATATATATATATATATATATATATATATATATACGAGGGGCGTTCAGAAAGTAATGCACCACATCGTTTTTCTCAGCTAATAATGAAGACAGAAGCATGAAATTTTGCACACTTCAAATATGGCATGTGCCAATTGTGTGCACCAAATTGCACCGCAACCGGCCAAATAATATCGCTGCCCTAAACCGTTGAAATGGAGCGTGTTAGCAACTTGCGTTATAAGCAGCGAATTGTGATAGAATTTCTCGTTGCAGAGAAGGAAACTGTTGTGAACATTCACAAGCGTCTATGTGATGTGTATGGAAGTTTTGCAGTCGACAGGAGTACAGTCAGTCGCTGGGTTCAGAGAATCAAAGAATCAGGAAGTGGAGGTAGGGAGCTGCTTGATCGGCCGCGCTGTGGACGTCCTGCCACAGCCACCAACGCAGAAATGTTGAAATGCGCTGAGGGCATTATTCTTACTGATAGGAGAATCACTACTCAACAATTGGCCTTACAGCTGTCAGTCAGCATTAATGGTGCAAAAGCAGTTATAAAAACTCTCGGATTTTCTAAGATTTGCGCAAGATGGGTTCCTCGAAGTCTCACAAATGACCACCGATTGCAAAGGAAAGCAATTTCTTCTGAATTGTTGGAGCGTTTCAGTGCTGATGGAGAGATCTTTTTGGCTAAGATCGTTACAGGTGACGAACCTGGGCACATCATTTTGAATCTGAGACAAAAAGACAGTCAATGGAGTGGCATCATCCGCAATCACCACGAAGAAAGAAATTCAAGACAATTCCTTCAGCTGGAAAGGTCATGATCACTGTCTTTTGGGACATTGAAGGTGTAATTCTTGTGGACGTTATGCCAAGAGGAGAGACAATTAATTCGCAAGCTTACATTAAGACATTGAAAAAAACTCAATCAACGTTTTCGCGGAGTTCGGCCGCACAGGAATCCAGCAGAACTGTTTCTCCTTCACGACAATGCGCGACCTCACACAAGTCTGGCAACAAGGGAAGCAATCACCAAATTGGGTTGGACTATACTACTCCATCCACCATATAGTCCCGATTTGGCACCCTCTGATTTTCATCTATTTGGTTCACTTAAAGATGCACTCCGTGGGACAAGGTTTGAAGACGATGAAGGAGTGATTCATGCAGCGAAGAAATGGCTATATGATCAAGACAAAATCTGGTACGGGCTAGCAATACATGCACTTGTTTCGCGCTGGCATAAAGCCGTACAAGTTGATGGGGATTATGTTGAATAATACCGTTGTTTACATGAAATATCCATGTATATTGTGTATAAATTTCATGCTTTTTTAATAAACAGCTCCTGAGAAAAACGATGTGGTGCATTACTTTCTGAACGCCCCTCGTATATAAACAAACAAAACGGTATTGAATCAGTTTTACAAATTGACGGTACACCGGAAACACGGGACGTTTCGGGTTTCACCCTTCGTCAGCCACAGTTACAAACAGGCAACACGGACAAGAAATATAGACGTGTAATATCTATTAACACAGATGAAGAGCAATAATAAAGCAAGGAAACTACACAACCAAAAAGAATTAATAAATACAAGAAATTAAACATTCAACGAAAATCAAAAGCAGAAAATGGAATTCAAGTCCTGCTATAAAACTCTCCGCTGAAAGAATCGGGCAAGTAATGAACACTAATTCCAATGGCGTCAAGCGGCGATGAATAAAAGTGACGTCATAAAAATACGGAAATAGAAACACAAAACTAAACGAAAGATCGTGAAAAAAGGAACGGATGAAATAAAGAAGCCTGAAATAGAGGAAAGCCAATGAATAACAGAGTCAAGCAAAACTGATATTGGACATTAAGACCATTACGAGAGAGGCAACCCATTTCGAAAATGAGACGATTCTCTAAAGAAAATCAACTACAGTCATCGAAAAAGAAGGAGTGTAAACCGGTTACCTGGAAGTCGCAGGGATCGGAATGGTCTGGGCTATTGAAATGAAGGGCCACAGGTTTCGGTTCTCAGTGATAAATGTCATTTAAGTGCTCGCGGAATCTATCTGCCAAACGTCTGCCAGTTTCACCAATATAGGTAATGTTGCATCTTTTACAGATAACGGCTTAAATAAGATTCCTAGATTCACATGTAAATGACTCTCTAATAATAAAATTGCCATTCGGAAGTGAAACAGTCGGAGTCTGGAGCACATGCGCACACGTACGACATCTTGGGCGGTGGCAAGACTGTGTACCAAAATATGGAGTGCCAGTATTCATCAAACAGCTGTGTACGAGAATGTCCTTGAAATTCTTATCCCTGTGATATGCCACTAGAGGGGGTCCCGGAACAATTCACTGGTAACAGGATCAGAGTTGAGAATAAGCAGATGATGGAATAGATTTCTCTTCACCGCCAGACACTGAGGATGGAAAATTAGAACCAGTTTGAGTCTGTCAGATTTGGCAGAAGGTTTAGTAGTGAGTGCCATCTGACGAGTGACGGGTGTGATGCGATTAAGAGCGTCAGATAAAACACGTTCTGGTTAAAGACGTCGGCGAAAAAACTCGAGCATCTCTTCAGCACGCTCATGGAAATCATCGTCATCGTGACATAACCGACGCAAGCGAAGAAGTTGAGAAAAAGGAATGGAATATTTACAACTTAGAGGGTGAGATGAAGTATAAAGAAGGAAACCATGAGCGTCAGTAGGCATATAATAGACAGACGTTTTAAGACCTGCAGGGCTAATGGTCACAATGATGTCAAGAAAGTTCACTGAAGTCGTAGAAATTTTAGCGTGAATTTGATGGCAGAATTGAAATTACCAACATAGTCAATAAATCAACGAAGGTGTACCTCAGACATGTTTGTAATGCCAACCAATCCCATCATCAATATAGCGGCTGTAAAACTCAGGTATCCGTCCATCGTAACTTTGAAAGACCAAATATTCAAAGTGGCCCATAAACAGGCAAACGTAACTAGGGCCCATTTTAGTACCCATAGCAACGTCACTGATTTGGTTGAAGAATTGGCCATTAAACTCAAAAGAGTTAAGAGTAAGAACTAACTCAGCAAGGCGAAGAAGCGGACCTGTAGTGATAGTAAGATCAGTACGCTGGTCAAGAAAAAATTGGAGTGCAATGAGCCCATCAGAATGTGGAATAGAAGTATAAAGGGAACAAACATCTAGAAGGAAAATATGGTAAGTATGGTCAGGCGTGAATCTTATCGAATCAAAGATAGTAATAGCTGAGTAGTGTCCTTCAAATAAGAAGGTAGATTGGCGACTAAGAGCTGGTGACTGAGTTCGTGCACTGTCCTGAGATCCTCCTTATGTGATCTAAGGGACGAGATGGGAGCACTGATGGAGTTGTCCGTGTGCAATGAAGATGGTCCTTACCAAACCAAACCAAACACACACCTTTCCCGTCTTCCTGTCCACCATCTTAAAAGAATACATAATCTTCTCTTCTTCTCCAACATCTGTTTGAATATCATTTTTAAAATCGTCAATTCTTTATTTCTTATTCAATATTCTGCCTTCTATCAATCACAATGCAGGTAATGCTAACAGGGTTGAACTTGAAGAAGCGCCAATACAAGATGTAGAATCGTACACATATCTTGGCAGCAATATAGACAAAGTTGGAGGGACAGACAGTGAAATCAAAATAAGAATACAAAAAGCAAGAGGAGTTTTCATTGCATTGGGAAATATATGGAGATCAAGAGAAATCGGATCCAACACAAAAATAAGAATCTTCACCTCAAATGTGAAGTCAGTCCTATTGTATGGCTCTGAGACATGGAGAACAACAAAGACAACAACCAAAAAGCTACAGACTTTCATAAATGGGTGCTTGCGTAGAATAGAGGGATTAAAATGGTATGACAAGGTTACCAACGTGGAACTGATGACAAAAACTAGACTAGTGCCAGTGGTTCCACTGGCACTTGTCTAGTTCTTGTCATCAGTTCCACGTTGGTAACCTTGTCATACCATTTTAATCCCTCTATTCAAAGAGATGAGGAGAAGACGATGGCGATGGATAGGACACACATTGAGGAAACCCGTTGGTAGCATTACAAGGCAGTCCTTGTTCTGGAACCCCCAGGGCAAGAGAAGCAGAGGTAGACCAAGAAGCACATGGAGAAGAGAGCTGGAAACAGAGGTGAAAATGATAAGGAGAACGTGGAAAGAACTTGAGATGATGGCACGTGACAAAAGGACTTGGCATGTGTTTGTTGAAGGCCTATGCTCCTTTGGGAGTGGAGGGTTATGAATGAATGAATCAATCAATCACTTTCTATTATTTTTCTCATCTTCTAGTACCTTCTCATTTCTCATCTTCTTCATTCGTTTACAGGAATGCGTGCTCTACAGATGTTGGCTCCACGGAAGGAACAGGGTGACAGCATGGCCACCCTGTTGAGGGAGAGACTGTGTGTTGACGAGAGAAGCCTGAGGCGGACTTCCATCTTTATAAGACAGACAGATGTGGTTATCTGAGAGCGAACGACGACGAAAGAAGAATTCGTTTACAAATTTGTTTCCCCTCCAAATGGCACGTCATCTGGCGTAGACGATCATGTCTTTCCACAACAGCCTCTCACCAGTTTGGTTTATCAATTCTGTTATTCACGTCTTTTCATGCCACGATGCCAAACTGTCCCGTATATTCTCTCTGTGTCGTTCTCTATCGCTGTTTTCTTTCATTCTTTCGAGTTATTATTTCCAGCTTTCATCATCTCATAACATGCCCAATGAAATCGGATTACTTCCTTCTAATCTGATAATAATAATTAGCTTTGCGCAACTAATATTTTTTTGTCAGGGCATCCTCATTACACTTGTAATGAATGTATTATCATTATTCTTTGCGCTCCATTCGGAGCATGGGACTATCACTGTAGGTGGTCCCCGTGTATGACACCTGCACCAAGCTTTCACATGCTCTCTGGTGATCTGTGTGGCCATATGTTTAACATGATGAGGTTGCTAGCCCCATGCACATAATCATATTAGTCGCCATGGACGACGT
Source organism: Oreohelix idahoensis (assembly GCA_024509875.1). Lineage (NCBI taxonomy): Eukaryota > Metazoa > Mollusca > Gastropoda > Stylommatophora > Oreohelicidae > Oreohelix > Oreohelix idahoensis. Next base: position 223,176 of record JAMPIV010020142.1, on the reverse strand, counting down.
GCTTGAGGGTGCAATAATCCTATTCTTTCTTAGTCTCGTCATAGACCGACTCATATTCTTCCCCCCCCCCCCCCCCCCCCCCCCCCCCCCCCCCCCCCCCCCCCCCCCCCCCCCCCCCCCCCCCCCCCCCCCCCCCCCCCCCCCCCCCCCCCCATTTTGATATTTTGCAAGAATAGCACGGAATAATGCTAGATACTAATGTAAAATGCCATTGATTTTTATTCGTGAAGTTTGTTTTGTTTTGTTTTTTTAATAGAAGTTTGTGCTCATCTAAACACACGAACAGTGATGAACTGAGACATCACATTAAAACTGCATGTTTCACTATTTATTTAGTAACTGTGGCAGAACTCTCCGTTCTCTTTTCCTAGCATTCATGTTTATCGCCGACATTATTGCGCTACGTCTCATTTTCTGTACTTAATTATTGTTTACACTCCCTTCCCTCAATTCTTGTCATGCTGGGACTTCAGCGACCATCTTTTGCTGATTAGGGTAATCAATCACTTTCGTTTGAATCCATATTGAGACTTGAATTTACACAACGCCAACTCTACCTATATTAATACGGAAAGCCCGGAATCCTAGGAACGTGTACACTATGTAATAGTGGGAGTCTATTGTAAAGTAACACCCCAGACCACGTGTAAGAGGTATCTTAATCAAGTTGCCGAAACTATTACACTGAGCCAGAAGTCTTAATTGCCCAAGAATTTGGGGTGAGTTGTACGTATTATAATTCTATATTTTGCAATTATTAACATGTGAATATTGCTAGTGGATGTCCAAGTGATACGAGGCTGGCAACCTTAGCATATAGAATGATGGTTTCATGAACCACCACTGATAGAGCTGGTGGATGTTTTATGTGGGTTTATCATAGAGAACCAAAAGCAGGGGTACTCCCAAGTTACAGATGGAGCAGGGAGCGGATGATGATAGAACTGATGTACATACTTATTATATTAACCTTTTCAACCAGTGCAAATGTAAATGTAAACATGTTCAATATAAATGCAATGGCTGTTTTCCGCTCACTGGGATTAACATTAATGCTCAGAGAGGGTAAAGTTCTGAGGCAGATGGGATGGTGGAATGAAAAGGGGGAAACACTTGGTTTTGTGTCAGGAAACCCAATACTCAGGAGGGTATTTGTTTCTCTCTTATTTCATGATACTAGTTCGGTAGCACCAATTAGTGGTGCTATCTGTGGAACAAGTGAGTGGTATAAGTGGCCTGCAGTCAAAGCTAGACACCTACAGCAGACGGGTCTTAACAGACGCTGGACCATCTTCGAAAGTACCCCACGATACTACGAGGGACGAGTTGCAGCAACCAGACTTGACCAGTGACAAGAGTGAACCAGTCCATAACCTGCAAAGAACAAGCATGGGCTGGAGTAGAAACCAACCGACATCTTACTGGCAGCTAAGTACCCATTCAAAGCTGCCAAGTGAACTCTCTAATAAATATTCTTTTCAAATCAGACCATCACCTGTGAGGAAATTTTAAAGACTCTATCTAAATTCATCCCACCTTAATTTATTTTACATTTGTTAACGATAAATAATTATCAAAATTATCTGTAAATATAAACATGTATAGTTGATTTAGTCATTTTGATTTAACCGCACCCATATGTTTGAGTCATTTTAAAAACCTATAACAGAGCTATTTAAGTAATATTTTAATGAGTTAAATCAGTTGGGGGCTCATCAGAACGAGCAAAATCCTAACTAATAGAAGGTCAGGAAAGATAACAAGTTTACAAGGCCTGGATCCTATCAGCCGTAGTACTTCATTTCTTTAAATTCATTTGAGGCTCCCTAGAACTGAAGCACCATTCTTCAATTCATATCTCTGCCAAGACACCTTTGACGAGCCTCAGTAGATACTCTGAATGTTGGCCACTGTTGGACCATCACTGCAGAGCAAGGGGAGTAAATCCCGTGACAATAACAATACAGAATGGCAGTCAGTTGTACATCGCTGTGAACAATGCATTGTTGCATGTCGTCGTCACTTAACATTTGTGATTTTTAATGTGAAAATGCTATAATTCTATCAGCATTCAAAGTGTGCGTTGATAATTGAAACACCCTATATCTATTATGTATATATATATATATATATATATATATATATATATATATATATATATATATATATATATATATATATATATATATATATATACATGTGTGTGTGTGTCTTCACACACTCACGCTCGCGTGCACGAATAGAAGCTTCCGCTTCCTCACTTAATAAGCTCCTGCTACGCCACTGAAACACATGCTCTCGATCCTAATTCCCCTAAATCACAACAGAAAAAAGGATGTTATTTATGGCTGTTGTAACTGCAGACAGACATTATTTTCGTACATGTCGACTACATGTGCCCAAAAGCCAGGACGGCAGCTGCCTCTGATTAACTGTTACTCTTGTGCATGCAGGGTGGTGTTGTGGTAAAGTGGGATGTTATAAATATTTATAGGGGACTTAGTGTACTGACTGAGATCAGCTGTGAAGGTATCTATATCTAATAAGAGTAGTGTATTATAGATAACCTTACTTACTACCACATATGTATACCTCAGTCAGAATTATTCTGGAATAGTGTGATGACTACGTTATATGTCTAGGGTATGTGTATGATGAATTGTAAGTCATAACAACAACAGACAGATAAACAATTTAATTTATTCCACCACACTTGACAACACTGTGACACTCACATACATAAAACACTCTAAGAGGATATCTTAAAGGAGTCACTGATAACTTTTCAAATAACAATATGTATTCATTGCTGTCATGAATGTATATGTGTCCTGATTCAAATACAAGGGGAACCAGGAATCACAACCAATTTTAATTACAAGGTATATGTACAGAATTTATTAATATGATTCATGTAGTGACATATATTATTAATGGTATCCTATGTGTGTCAGTTGTGTAGTGGTAATATGAGGTAATACTGGTTTTGTTTTGTTCAAGCTCTGTTGGTATTTGTCATCATGACTTCAATAGTTTGTTTCTATTAGAACTAGTATTGGAGATGTTCTCAGTTCTTGGTATTAAAACAATTTACTTCCCCTCTTAATTTTATGTTACAATGTTATTTTAAGATGGGGGTACATAATGTTGAGCTCCATGGCCACACTCTCTTATCTTGCGTGATGACTGCAGTAAAAGACTCCTCTGCTCGATAACTGTACTGAGTTCTGGAGCCACCCCACTGGTTGTTATATTGACCAAGGAGTATGCTGTCCACTTCTGGCTTCAGCAAAGCTCTGACCAGGTGCTGCTCAATAACTTTAAGACCACGGTCCCTGAAACAAGAAGGTTGTACCTTCTACGTCAGAACTAATTTACACTCTATTTCTACACTGAGCACAATACATCACAAACATTGAGTTCAGAGCGTTAGGCCAACTGTCAGCTTCATCTGAAATACTTTATACCAGTATTTCCCTCCCTAATGGTTACTACGCCTCTGCAATTCCAGCATTATTTCTTTCTAGTTAATAATCTAGGTGTCAGTGTACTGTTTGGCCATTCCATGCAGTTTTACTTTCCTCCGACACCTTCTGTTCAGGCTGGAGCCTATAGGCTTTACATCATGTTCGCTACTGAACCACACATATATACAGACATAAATTATCAATTTACATTCAATTTTCATTAAAAGATATTGAATATTTCAAGCTTACCACAATTCATGGAAATAATAATAAACAGTTTCGTTGACTGGCAATGAATATAGCACAACTCCGATCTGCCGATGTCCCAGGCTTTATTTTATAAAAAAATATACACTGGTGCTCAACGCACTGCTTCTTAGTAGGTTTATTACAAGATGTGGCAATGAACAGACGCTCTGAATGGAGTATATTCTCAGCTCTACCCAATCACACCACGTCTACACATCTTTTCAAAAAAGTACCCCTTTCTCACGTTTCCCCTGACAACACAAGATAGTATTTATAGTCCGACCAATCGTGTTTAGTCTTTCATTTGTTGCGCTCCAATCACATAGGAGTTAACATGGTAGGCTATTTCCGTAACGTAATGTTTTTTCAAACACGTTATAAAAAAAATTTTATGAGCAGAAACGATTTCATGCTGTCAGGCACCCCCACTATTTTATTTTGGCCATAACTTGGTAATTCCTAGACTATTTGCGTAACGTTTTACATATTCTTTGTCAGCAAACCCTAAGGAACCCAAATATATATATTTAATAGAGCTAATATGCTGCGTTCAAAATATGCAATTTCTTCTACCTCCTGTTTCGAAGATGTGCTGTCTGGGTACTGTAATGTTTTCAAACGTAAACCGGTATAATGTCATAATTCCTAATAAGCGTTTTTCAGGATTTTAAAACCTAACTCTGGGAAGGGTAGTGAATTTTATCACTGTCGATTTGAAATAAAGTTAGTGCATGTGGCCTTACACGCGTGATGGCAGCAATTGTGTATCGCGCGACGCGTGTTTAGTGTTGCACGTGTTCGGCTTTCTGCCTCTCCCTTCTCTCTATCCTTTAGTCCATCTGTCTTTAGTTACGCCGTGTATGGAATGAATGAAATATTAAATCTAGGTCATTGATCAGCTTGCGTACCTCAAGGTTTTTCCAAGAAATACAGTACACGTTTCATTGAAGAAAGCGGGTAATAATACAGTAGGCTTTTACTATCAACGTGAAAGCGTTACAATTTGCAGACGAAGTAGAAAAAAAGGGGGATTTCGAGTACAGTCATTGTGACAGCACTGTTCTTTACCATTCTTCTTTCTTTTTATTAAATTTATTTGTTAGGCTTTGCATTTACGTTTTAATTTATATATGGGGATTAGAATAATTCACGACAGGTGTAAAAGTGGGTATACACTGCAACAACATTCTTTTTTTTTTTAATCTATTATAATTTTATTTTATTTACTATTTTATTAGGATGTAGATATACACTTTATTAACATGCATTTCAAATATTTCATATAGGTCCAAAGTGCATGGCTCCGGCGTTAGTGGAAAACATCAATAGAAGCCTCGAGTCTTCATGAGCTGGTGTGGATCTACTGTCCTGGTCATGCAGGAGTACGCGGAAATGAGAGAGCTGACAGACTAGCTTTGAGAGCACACATATTGGGGACACTGGATATGGATAAGGGGGAAATACTAAAGACAATTACTAATCGCCTGTCAGAGGAAGACACTGCAATAGATGGTAGATGGCAGCGGAAGACACTGCAATAGATGGTAGATGGCAGCGGAAGACACTGCGATCGATGAATCAACAAGGGTAAGATTGCTGGAATTTGGCATCAAACGTAAGACTAGCAGAGATTGACGTATGAGAGGATGCATCAGCGTGCTACATGAACAATTAGCATTCATACCCTTCAACGTTTGACGAGGGAGATTGAGCACCTATGGGACTGCCCGGAGTGCAATTAGGTCGATTCTAATCAACAATAACAATTTCATATGTGTGTGTGTGTGTGTGTGGTTGGGTGTGAATGTGTGTAAGTATTAATTACTTTGTAATAACTAATAAATATATGTAAAGAAACTGTATATCTACTTCTGCACCACCCTTTAAGTGGGCATGATAACACATATATAGCTAATGAGAAGTACTTCTTCTGTGTGTGTGTTGTAGTTTTTGTCTTGACGGTAAACTGTCATTGAATGACCTGGATGTGAAAAATTAGATATTTGGAGAAAACAAGATGGAATCAGTCAATCATGTCACAGTTCAGGTTATGCAAATAGTGGCAGCAGCCAGACCTACAAATGAAGTAGATGCGATCACTGGAACAGTCAGATGGAAGAAGTCAAGCTTTAAGATCAAACTACTTCTTCCTCGTTCGCCCTCAGACTTCTACATTAATGGCTCTAATAAAGGCAGTAGTCAGCACAAGGTTCATGACATCTCCAAACAGTATTTCGTTGAGAGAAGTGTTTTGTTGCTATATGCCACTCCGTTCATTTCTGTAAACTGGGCAGGACTGGAGCAGATGTTGGGCTGTCGTGGGGGCTGGCGGCACAGGAACAGAGATCTGTTGGACCAACCCTGTACTTGTGATATAGATGGTATCTCAAAATATTGTGACCGGTACGTAAGCGGAAAATGATGACCTGGTCTGGCCTAGATAAGTGGTAACAGGCATAATCTTTTATGTGACCTGAGTGTTCTTTGTCCCATTTTTTTGTTTCGCTCCTGCAGAAGCTTATGGCCACCAATAAAGTTAGCCCCCATATAGGAGGAAGCCTGCGTCAAAGTACTTCAAGTGATCTTGCACTAGTTTATTTTTTCTGTAACAAGTTGTTTGACGTGATGAGATTGTCCGGCTCATGTCCAACCTAACATTTATTATTATTATGTACTAGTGATATAGATGCTACCTCAACCTACTGTGACCAGTACGTAAGCAGAAAATGATGACATGTAGAACGATGCCAACAGTGAGGGTATAGATCCCGGGGGTCTCTGAAGAGACAAAGAAAGAATAGGACTGCTGCACACACAGGCATGTCGTTCAAGGCCACTGATATGAGGTTGTGCATTGGCTGGCAACCTCATCATGTAAAACACATTGCCATCGAAACAACCACTACAAGAGCAAGTGAATGATTTGTATTGGTTCCCTGCAAAAGTATACCAGCTACCGTGGTGGCTCCATGCTCCGTAAGAAACGCGGAAGGGGGAGGGGGGGGGGGTGGCGAGGGTGGGGGGGGGTGGGGGGGGGGGGGGAGGGGTGGGGGGGAGAGGGAGGTGGGGGAGGGGGGGGGTGTGTGGGGGGGGGAAGAGGGAGGGGGGGGGGGGGGGGGGGGGGGGGGGGGGGGGGGGGGGGGGGGGGGGGGGGGGGGGGGGGGGGGGTAGGGGGGGAGGGGGGGCGGGGGAAAGTAAAAGGATGATGATGATGTCAACAGGAAGGGAGATTAAAGGTGCAAATCATTCTTTCCAGAGAGGAACTATAACCGCGGGGACGGTGGGCGAAGAACTAGGACACAGCATGTACCAATCTGACCAAAATATTGAAACGGAAAGTGTTGCGATGTGCAACTGAAAGTGAGACCGGAAAGGATAACATGAGAGAGAGAGAGAGAGAGAGAGAGAGAGAGAGAGAGAGAGAGAGAGAGAGAGAGAGAGAGAGAGAGAGAGAGAGAGAGAGAGAGAGAGAGAGAGAGAGAGAGAGAGAGATAACCTGTCTAAGTGCAGCAGAATGAAAACATAAATTTTGAAACAGCCCCATTGCTGTTCTTTCCGGTCATAGAAAATTCTGAACAAGAGGAAAGGTGTGGAATTGGGTTGGAGAGGCAACAGATGGTGCAGGTGTGCTGTGGGCAGACAATGACATAGACGCAAAACTGACAAGGAGACTTGGAGGGCGGTTTTAAACTAACAGGGAGGCTAGAATCGAAGATTCATCATTCGAAATTGACATGGAGTCTAGAATGGGAGATTCAACATTCGAAACGGACAGGAAGACAATGAAGGAAGATTCTGAACTGACATGATAGAATTTACATGGACAGATATGCATTAAGCGACGAAAATGTCTAGGAAAATTAGATAAAGGACAATGTAGAGGTGACATGGAGAGGTGAGATAAGAAATTAAAGAAAGGGGCGAAAAGCCGAAGAAGTAGCTACAGATAAACCCTCGTTGTTATAACTTTTGTAGACATAAAAAAAAGAATACCAACAGGACTAGGTCCGGCATTAGGTCAATTTAACTAAATCAACAATCGGTCTACCCGCTCACAGGAGGCCCTGCACTCGGGTACCCTTCACCAGCTTTGAAAAAGAAGAAGGAACGAAGATTATTTAAAATTAGATATCTGGAGTATTTGCTATTCACTGTATTAAAAATAAAATTATATCTACATTTATTAGCCGCAGCTAGACATACAACATGTTACAGTAACCGCTGATATTGTATCCAGGGACCCTTTCCCCCCCCCCCCCCCTCCCCCAACCAGAATGGTCCAAATCGGACCCCGCAATAACTAAGGCCGACCATGCCTAGGAAGCAGTATGCTACGACTGAGATTGGAACATAACCGACATGGCTGTCGTGCAAGAAAGGGCAAGCGTGAAACCTGAACACAGTAAACGACCGGAAACCAGGGCTTCCCCAGTTTTTATTTTTATTCTTTACACGAACTTAATAACTGCATCAAACGGGCAAACAAGTACATCAAACGGGGAAGACAGTACAACAAAAGACAGCATGGAGATGAAAACTGGAGACCGCGAGAGGAGAACGAAATAAAGGGAGTGAAAGACGGGATATGACAATTCTATTTTAAAGGATGTCAAAACTAAAAAAAATACAGAAAAGATTTCAGTGAGGCAGCAGAAAAGAAGGTACAATTATACGACATGAGGGAAAGAGAATCAAGGAAAAAGTGTGAAAGATCGAAAGCAAGGATCCAGAACTAACAATCAATACCCTTTAGCTCCCCGAGGAGCATAGGCCTTCAACAAACATATGCCAGAACTATACGACCAACTAAGAAGAACGGGTGAAGGAAAATAGAGATGGGTGGTAAAAATGCAGAGATATAACGGGAAGAGGGTACTGAAACAGACATACCAATGTGAGTTGAAAGAACCTTTCACAGTAATTAATTGGTTCTTTATCCCCTTTGGAAAAGTATAGGGAAAATGGAGATATCCTGTTTTGCACAATCCTTCACGATCCTCGAGTACAAGAAGCGGCAAGTTGTTATTGTTACTGTACGGACATTGGAAACTAGTCCACATGCGGTACTAAGGTCACCTTGTTTTCGTTGAGACCGTCCGTTGCTTTTTAATCAAGAAATTCCAAGTACCATATGTCTGACCACTTTTATGTCTTTTGACTTTACTGGTACACTCTCATTGACTACTGATGTTGTATTTCTAAATATAGCGTTAATGCCCTCTTGTGCACAGGACCTCTTCTTCCACCGAAGTTTTCAATACAGTGTTTTATGTCTTTATATGTCCAAAATCTAGAGTAGCCATTCGCATCTGTTTTGTCTACTCTTATATACTTCTAATGAGGCACACATATTTCGCTGTTCTCCTTCACGAGCAGCTGATCATTTCCGATTCTTCCGCCTCATCCACTTTCTATCTTTGAGTAATAAGATTTTTCATACTTCACTTACGTTATTTAGCCAGTCAACGTGTGCTCGTTATGTGGTTTGTATTTGTAAACTAAACTACAAAGCAGCTAGCATATGGATGATAGCAAAACTCGTGGTCGTAAAATGCTAGTTAGCGGAAGTTTTACATTTTCCTCTGTGCGTGAAATGACAGCACAACAGCGCGCGCACGGGAATGTTATTTCTGTCTAGTGCAAAAGTAGGAAAGCAAAATATAGCGTAACAAAAAAAAAAAAAAAAACTTGGAAAGTAAGTTACAAGTAGAAAAACATTGACGAAATAACTGCAATGAAAGAAAGTTAAAAAGTCGAAAATATAACGTATGAGCGAAAAAAAAACTGGGGTAACTGACAACATTGTGAGTAAAGGAAAATTAACAGAAAAATGGGCAGAACAACTGAAAAGTACAGTCAAAAGGGAATTATTCAATGGAAAATACTAACCCCTGCATCGTCATAATGAAACCTTTGTAACTAACAACGAAACATTCCATCAGATTTTCGAGAACATACGGGGCGCGCACTGCACCGTGAAATCTAATTTTAACACCGATTAAAAGAACAACGCAGGTCTTTCAATTGTTTTCATGGTGCTCTGGCCATAGACCATAAGTCCATGATAAGTCTGACTACACAGATCCAATGAATTTAATATGGACTGGAAAGGAATAAAATTACCATGTGAGAAAGTATACCGTCAAAAGGACATACAGCACAAAAAGCACATAATAAGTCATTTCCTAGCTTCCCCCTACGCGTCACTTTTTGGCGGGTTACTTGCCTGTGATACAAGGAATAGCTTTGCAGAACTGTAAATTTCATAGACGGGCCAAGAAGTGGGGGGGGGAGAGAGAGAGAGAGAGGGGTAGGGGATAAGAAGCTACAATTCAAACAACAGCTCAAAAAAAAAAAAATTTGCTAGTTTTGTTTTTCTGTCCTTTCAGTGCTGCCAAGCGGAGGAGGGAAGTGGCGTTTTAATTAATGTGCAGAGAATTGTTGCCTTTTTCAGCGCCCTGCTTCTTCAGAATTGAATGAATACCGTCTAGCCGCCTTCCTCTCATGCGTTCCCTTGTCCTACAGCCAGATCTTCTGCGTTTGAGGACTGCTTATGCCAGCTGATTGGCTGCATTCTAATGAGGTGATCACATACTTCTATGTTCTGTCTTGTTATGTGGCTGACGCAGCAGTGTTGTTTTATTAATTCATTTTATTTTATATTTGACTGTTGCGTAAACGTTGTTACATCATATACGTCTATTTTCTTTCTAGATCTGTGGCTAATGCATTGTGTTGTTTTATAAAATATATCTATTTCCTATATGGTTGATGAATCTTCTTGTTTTATCAACTAATTCTATTTTCTATGTGGCTGATGTATTTTGTTGCTTTATCAACTAATTCTATTTTCTACGTGGCTGATATATTTTGGTTTTTATCAACTAATTCTGTTTTCTATGTGGCTGGTACAGTGTGTTGTTTTATCAACTAATTCTATTTTCTATGTAGCTGGTACATCGTGTTGTTTTACCAACCAACTCTATTTTCTATACGACTGGTACATCGTGTTCATCGTGTTTTATCAACTAATTCCATTTTCTATATGGCTGGTACATCGTGTTATTTTATCAACTAATTCTATTTTCTATGTGGCTGGTACAGTGTGTTGTTTTATCAACTAATTCTATTTTCTATGTGGCTGGTACAGTGTGTTGTTTTATCAACGAATTCTATTTTCTATGTGGCTGGTACAGTGTGTTGTTTTATCAACGAATTCTATTTTCTATGTGGCTGGTACAGTGTGTTGTTTTATCAACGAATTCTATTTTCTATGTGGCTGGTACAGTGTGTTGTTTTATCAACTAATTCTATTTTCTATGTGGCTGGTACAGTGTGTTGTTTTATCAACGAATTCTATTTTCTATGTGGCTGGTACATCGTGTTATTTTATCAACTAATTCTATTTTCTATGTGGCTGGTACAGTGTGTTGTTTTATCAACTAATTCTATTTTCTATGTGGCTGGTACATCGTGTTGTTTTATCAACTAATTATATTTCTATATGTCTGATGGATCGTTTGGTTTTATCAACTTCTACTTTCTATGTGAGCGTCGATTACGTCGATGTGAGCGTCGATTACGTCGATGTGAGCGTCGATTACGTCGATGTGAGCGTCGATTGACAAAGTGGTTAGAGCGCTGGTCTCTCGTGGCAAAGGTGCCGGGTTAGAATCACGGTACGGTCATGCACCGCTCTACCCAGCTGTAAATGGGTACCTGACTTTTAAGTTAGAGAAGGAAAAGGCAGCGAGGAAGGCAACTAGTCACCTCACCTCTCGATGCTGGAACTAGTATGGTGAAGTCTGTAACACTTCACTCCCCCTACGACAGGATCTGCCATGGGACTACCATTACCTATTTACTTTCTATGTGGCTTATATATTGTGTTGTTTTAGCAAATGCGTCTAGTTTGTTTCTCGTTATGTGGCTGACGCATTATTTTGTTATATCAACTATTTCTATCTTCTCTATTACTGATGCATCGTGTTGCTGTACCCAGGGCTGGTAAACAAAAATAAGCATGTGCTTAGGGCACCAACGGAAGGGGTCTACACAGAGTTTTTCCCCTAGCTATTATCCCCCCTAACTCTCAACTCTTTCACTGCCACACTTGACTTTAGTCGATTTTTTTTTTTTTTTTTTTGGTAATTGTCTTTTATTGGCCGTGTTTCCCTAGTCATTAAGTAAATAATTTGCTTATATTCCTTACTGCTATTTAGTGTTAAATAAACATTTTTTTAAACTATTCATTTAATATAGTTATGCGGTCTGGCTTGGAAGAAAACTGAATTTTCAATCTCTTATTTCACCATCAGCACTTACGGAGTCTTAATGTCTCGTCAGTTAAGCACTGGAAGGGCCGGGGTTGAAGGGGCACCATTGTTGGCTGTACTTAGGGCATCAGTAGGCCTTAATCCGGCCCTGGCTGTACCAACTACTTCTATTTTCTAAGTAGCTGCCGCGTAGCTTTGCTCCATCAAATACATCTAATTTCTTTCTAGTTACGTGGCTTATGTATCGTGTTATTTTATCCACTATTTCTATTGTCTACGCAACTGACGCATAACGTTGTCCTATCACCTTCGTCTACTTTCCGCGTATGCAGTCAATGAATCGTGACATTCTATCAACTACTTCAATTTACTGCCTGTGTGGCTACTACATCTTGTTGTTTCATTATCTATTTTTATTTCCTGTACATGTGGCTGATGCATCCTGTCGTTCTGCCATTTACTGTTATTTTCTATTACTTTCTGTCTTTATATGTAGATGTTGCATTGTGTTGTTCTATCAGCAACATTTATTTTCTCTATATTTACTTGTATGATACATAAATTCCTTATGGACTGGCAGTTTTCTAGAAGTTTTGTAAGGTTTTAACTGATAAATACAGAGATATGGATAACTCGCGCATGAAGAAGATAGAATATAGAAACTAGAAGACTTGTTGATTAGATCTTGACAGTAACAGGAGGAGCCAGGTATGAAGAAAGTTAAATGAGCGAGAAAATTAGGAAAACACAAAAATGATTGATGGAAACATGAATTTAACAAGTGCGCAAGAGATCATAAATTGCCACGTGGATGCGAGAGCCAGTCTGAGATGGGAAGAAAACGAATCAAGTAGGAAGACAATGATGGAGGAAAACTAAGAAAATTACGAATGAGAGAGTGTGTGAAGGACTGAAGAAAAGCAGTGTAAGGAAGATATGAGGTAAAAAAATGACTACATAGTCAATCATGAATTCGGGGAGTATAGGAAGAGGAGGAAACAGGATCTGACGAAAGCAACACGAAATAATGGAGAGAAAAAAGCGTGAAAGAGTAAGTAAACAAGAGGAGGATGGCAGATGGACTAAACGACAAGGAGAACTGAATAACGAAGATAATGATAAGAAAGCGAGTGAGAGAACCGTGCATGAGGTGCGAGAGAGAGATAGAGAGAGAGAAAGAGAGACAGACAAAGATAGAGAAGGGTGTGAAGTATGAGAGAAAGGTGAAAAAAGGAGGGGAGATTAGGGGATGAAGATATCTTATATTTACAGCCGGTACCTCTGGGTATACTGTATCTGAGCTCGAGGGTTTCGAGGAAACCATAAAACAGATGGGGAAGAAAAAAAACGAGAATAGATACAAAAGAAATAGGTTGGCCAATCAAAGGTTGATAAATCTGAAAATGAATTTTTAAAATTTCAGCAACAAACTGACAAAGTGGAAAAACAAAAAGACCATCGACAGACTGTATGGAGACACAGAGATTGAGCAGTGTGTGCGTGTGTGTGTGAGTGTGTGTGTGTGTGCGTGTGTGTGTGTGCGTGCGCGTGAATGCGTGCTGCGTGTGTGTGTGTATATGTGTATGTGTATAGCGAAAATGCAGGGGAAAACGAATTCCTGAATAAAGTGGACATCAGACATTGACAAATACAGAATAACGGTTAGACACATTTAGAGAGTTTACGATGTAGCATGGCGCCCGACTGGCAAAGCTGTTAAAGCGTTGGCTTTTCGCAGCAAAGGTATCGGATTCGAAACACGGTGGCGTCACGCTCCAGGCTACCCTGCTGTAAATGAGAACTTGACTCTGCTCTTGAGTTAGGCAAAGGCAGCGAGAAAGGGAACTAGTCACCCCACCTCTCGAAGCTGGACCTAGTATAATGAAGTCTGTAACACTTCACTCCTCTACGGCAGTGTCTGAAATGGGACTTTCTTTACCTTTTATGATGTAACTTTCTTCTTCTTCTTTGATCCTTAGCCACCGACCGTCAAAGCAGTCAGTGGCCATTACGCCTGGTGGCGTCTTGTAGGGCAACAACAAATTGATTTCACTTTGCTCGGTCGGCGGCCATCCTTCGTACAGTGCCCCAACTCTGGTTCATTCTTTGCATCTCAGCCTCCACAGTCCTCCGCCAAGTTGTTTTTGGTCGGCCTCTCTTTCGTTTTCCTTCAGGGGTCCATAGCATAGCTGTTCTTGTGATGGCATCGGGGTCTCTTCTGAGGACATGGCCAACCCAGCTCCAGCGTCTGCCAGCTATGATGGTGTGCATGTCCTCTTGCTTGCTCCGAGTAAGCAGATCTTGGTTGGTGACGATATTCGGCCAAAAGATTCGGAGAATTTTTCTTAGGCATGCTGTGTGAAAAGAGGACAATTTCGACATTTCCTTCTCTGTAACTCTCCAGCTCTCCGCGCCATAGAGAAGCACAGAAAGCACACAGCTCTGATATAATCTTAATTTTGTGCTTGTGCTGTACTGAGAGGACTTCCAGATGTTGTTTAGACTAAAAAAGGCTGTTCTTGCTTTGTTCATTCTGTTGTTGATGTCTTTGCTTGCTCCGCCGTCTGGTGTTACTATGCATCTTAGGCATGTGAAGGCATCTGTCTGTTCCAGTTGCTGATTCCTTACTGATATGGGCTCAGGATTGCTCACATTGAGCGTCATGACCTCTGTCTTCTTTAGGTTGATGTTCAAGCCCACCTGCTGGCTATACTTATTTTTTTTCCTGGATGTGCTGATGTGAATGTGCTAGCAGTGCAATGTCATCTGCATATTCCAGATCTTCCAATGTAGAAAATGTAGTCCATCTTATTCCTCTTGGATTGCCCTCTGTTGTCTGGCGCATCACCCAGTCTATGACTGTTAAAAATAGAGTGGTTGATAAGGGGCATCCCTGTCGTACTCCTGTCTTCACTTCAAAGGTTAGGTTGCTCTGCCCAATGCTGCACGTAAAGTTGGCTTATGGTGTAACAGAAAGAATTAAATAGTAAAAAAAATAACCTGCTGAAAATAATTGTAAACAACAACATTGCATGAATAACAACGACACAGATACAGAATGAGAATAGAATTAGAATAAAAGCAACATAATATTAGACCAGTGGTTCCCAAACGGCGTGGCGCGCCACGCTGGTGTGGCGCGAGAGGTGACAGGTGTGGCCGGACGATTCAAAGACAATCAAGGATTAAGAGAGATTTTCAAAGAATTCATATGGCCCCCCAAAAAATACGAAGGTCATTTTCTTTTTATTTTATTTTATTTATTTATTTGTTTGTTTGTTTGTTACCTGTGATATAATATGGGAAATATATGTATAGACACCCATAGAATTATCCAGAGTTTTTCATATTTTATTCAGTAATATAATTTCTTTTATATCAAATCGATACAGTTCTACACGACATATTGTCGTTCAGCTCTGACAAACATCGAAGATCAGATATTTTCATTTTCGGCCGAGTTTTTAAAAATATTTAAAGGTCATGGATTTCTTTGCCTCACGGTGTGTGTGTGTGTGTGTGTGTGTATATATATATATATACTGAAAGAACTTCCTCAGAATGTAAGATATAAAAAGATAACGCCAAATAGTTGGAAAAGTTAATACAACGAAGAAAACATATTCTTAAGAGCAGGGCTTCTTAACATATTTTGTACCATGGACCCCTGTGATTGTCCAGTGCAGGCTAAAGACCCTATCTTAGAGAAAATGTGGTCCGTAGACCACGGGTTAAGAAGCACTGCTTTGGAGATTGTCAGACATGAGAAATAGGCAGAGCGCAACATAAGCAAAGTAGCCTGATGGACAGAATGCAGCATAAACAGCGATAATGTTATATTGTTACTGCTTAAATGACTTGATACAGATACGATGTAAGTGGAAATATATATTTATTTATTTTTTAACAAGGGAGAGAGTGCGCATGAACTATGCATGAACTATGCGTATCATCGTCAATGACAAATACAAGAAAACTCTAAACAGCAAAGTAAAACATGTAGAAACGGCAATAATGGATGACGACAAAATTAATTTGAACTCGGGTCGTTTAATTAACGTGTGCTTTTGTCCGTGTGTTATCGGAAGCAAATTTTTGCGGTTACGGAACATAAGGGGCAAGTGTATTTAACAAATGACAATACGAAAGATGCATTAAGCAGGAATGGTTTGTAAAGAGCTTACATTTGCTTCTATTCCGTTTTAAACAAACAAAGTTTGAGCGTTTCATAAACATGGAAACCAGATAAAAACAAGGGGATAAATTCTGCATTAAAACTGGAAGTTGTCTGAAAATAGACTCATAGCTTCACGTCTATAGAGAACTTGCTTTGGTTGCAGGGAGTGAGAGATTGCTACCTTCACCAGAGAAAATAATCACGCAACAAAACGTATGTTAGAGGGGAAAATCTAGAGGAGCTTTAATTGTATTGGCAAATATATGGATTCAAATGTCATGTCAGTCCTATCCTATGGCTCTGAAACATCAAGAACAATAGAAACAAAAAGCTTCAGACCTTCATAAATGGGTGCTTTCGTAGAACAGAAGAACTGAAGTGGTTTGACAAAGTTACTCATGTGGAACTGATGACAAGAACAAGACAAGCGTCAGTGGAACAAGAGATGTGAAGAATGCGCTGGACATGGATAGGACACACAATAAGGAAACCTGTTTGATAGCATTACAAGGCAGTCCTTATTTTGGAATCTAGGGTGTAAGAGAGATAGAGGAAGACCAAATAACACATAGAGAAGAGAACTGGAGACAGACATGAAGGGAATGAAGGAGACAGACACGAAGGGAATGAATGAGACAGACATGAAGGGAATGAAGGAGATAGACATGAAGGGAATGAAGGAGACAGACATGAAGGGAATGAAGGAGACAAACATGAAGGGAATGAAGGAGACAGACATGAAGGGAATGAAGGAGACAGACATGAAGGGAATGAAGGAGACAGACATGAAGGGAATGAAGGAGACAGACATGAAGGGAATGAAGGAGATAGACATGAAGGGAATGAAGGAGATAGACATGAAGGGAATGAAGGAGACAGATATGAAGGGAATGAAGGAGACAGCCATGAAGGGAATAAAGAATACATGAAAAGACCTTCAGCTGATGCACGAGACGTGAAGACCTGGTATATGTTTGTTGAAGGCCTATGCTCTTTGAAGAGCTGAAGGGTGACGAATTCATTCATGAATTAAAACGTATGCCTGTTCCATCCATCAACAGCTTAGGTTAACGCTTCTCTTTTTTGTAGGTGCATGTGGACGACTGAAATGCGTGAACAATCAGACATAAAGCCAAAAGTGCGGTATTTATTAAAAGCTGCGCACGGTGGTCGAAGAGCTGGGATTACGCAGACAGAAGAGGTTTATATACCGTCGCGCATCTCAGCAGTTTTAGGTGCGCATATTGCTGTGGTGTTGATGTCAGAATGTTTTTGGTGTAGATTTTGTGTGGAAGTATTGAATGTGTCTAGGTAATCCCAGCGACTCCAGTACCGTGCGGGACCCAAAGACGCAGCAATAGAGAATGCAGTCAGCGACCCATAGCTTGACTGCTTGCATCAGGGTCAGCGAACCAGACCTGACCAAGACCCTACTCCACCTCCACGTGGTGGTCCTGGAAACAGGCTGCATCACTGCAGTCTGGCTGAGAGAGTAGGGATCGAAGAGGGAAGGCAAACCCTGTCCCCAAAAATGCCGTGCTGAAGTCGGATGTGTCGGCCGAAAGGCGCAGATATCACAGCTCCGGCGTAAACAGACACAACGCAACCAACGTCCTTTTCAGGACGAACGAGGAAG
The DNA here is from genome assembly GCA_024509875.1 of Oreohelix idahoensis. NCBI lineage: Eukaryota > Metazoa > Mollusca > Gastropoda > Stylommatophora > Oreohelicidae > Oreohelix > Oreohelix idahoensis. The sequence goes on along the minus strand of JAMPIV010020142.1, from coordinate 205,371 downwards.
AAGAGGAAGAAGAAGAAGTACCGTGCGCAGTATTCATTTATTCATCTCCCTAAAGAGTATAGGCTTTCAACAAAGTCATGACCCAAGCCTTCCTGACCCGTGCCATCCGTTCAAGGTCTTTTCTATGTCTTCTTTATGCCATTAATATATGTCTGTAGTTCTCTCCTCCGTGCGTTTTTAAGTTTCCCTCTGCCTTTCTCATTCAGGAGATTCTAGAACAATGAATGCCCTGTAATGCTGGCAACATGTTTCTTTAGTGTGTGTTCCATCCAACGCCAGCGTCCACTTCTCACCTCTTGTTCATCTCTCGTTACAATGTGGTATTACAGTACACAGCGTCCGATTGGCTAAGCGGTTAGAGCGCTTGCCTCTCGCGGCAAAGTTACCGGGATCAAAACCTGGTAACGTCAAGCTTCAGTCTGCCCAGCTGTAAGTGGGTACGTGACTCTGCCCTTGTGTTTGGAAAGACAAAGGCAGCGGGGACGGATACTAAGTCCACCGATTTTTTTTTTTTTTTTTTTTTTTCTTAACCAGCGGCACTTGGGCTTTCAGCCCTTCGGCCCAATGACATGTCATTGCGAGGCTGGGGAACCTGAGGACTTTCCTTCCAACCCGGTCAGGAGCTTCGCTCCTTCCCATCCACAGAGGGTTTATCACAGGAGCCGTTCAGGTTATTCAGTCAAATTTCCGGTCGTAAACATTCCTTCAAACGCTGACGCCCGGGTTTGAACCATGAACACCTGGTCGCCAGTACAACGCCGAAGCCATTACAGCAGCGCGGCTCCCAAAAAGCTGGATCTAGTATGGGGAATTCTCTAACACTTCACTCCCGTAAGGTATTACAGTAGAACTCCATTTATCCGAACCCCAATTATCCGAACATCCAATTATCCGAACACTTTTTCGAGAAAAAAAAAATCAGGCGCCACCAGTCATGCTAGACTACATTTTTTAATCTTTTCATGCTGCAAGCTTCAAATGTGTGCGAACAATTTGTAGAGGATGGAATGGGCTAATGGTCGGTCGCTTACGTACAGGAAGTCAGTTAGATCATAAAGTCAGTTAATATCTGGTTTACCAATCTAGTGTACGTGTGCGTTCTAGGCAGAACACTGGCTAAACAGACAGTTCAACTTAAAATAATTGTGTCTGCTACTACAGCAGAATAATTTTGGTATGCAAGTATTTCTCTATGCGATATGGCATCTTCCAGAAGGCCTAAAGCATATAAAGGGAACCACAATGTTTTGTCAATTGAAACGAAAAAAGAAATTATCAAGAGACTAGGAAAAGGTGAAACTGTGTCTTCACTTGCGAGCATTTTCAGTGTTGGGAAAGCTACCGTCTCTGACATCAAAAGTAACAAGGATAAAATTATGAGTTTTGCATCGAAATTGGATAGTGAAAATGGGTCGAAGAAACGTAAACCATGAGAAATGCGAAAGATTTGAAATTGGAAGAGGCTTTGTATATATGGTTTGTGCAAAGACGAAGCAAAGGGGAACTATCTCTGGCTCTCTATTGTGTGAAAAGGCACTTCAGTTCAACAATCAACTTGATTGTCCTCCTGACTTTAAGGCTAGCCAGGGATGGTTAAGAAACTTTAAATCTCGTCATGGCATACGAGAATTGGAGATTCAAGGGAAATCTTTATCTAGCGATGCAACTGCTGCTGAAAATGTTAAAGAAACATTCTTGGCTTTTTTGGAAGAAGAAGGTTATTCACTCGATAATGTGTATAATGCCGATGAGACTGGCTTATACTGGAAATCTTTGCCTCAAAAATCACTTGCATCTCAGCGCGAAGCAGCTTCCCCTGTGTTTAAAAAGTGCAAAGAGAGAGTAACAATTTTGGTAGCCGCGAGTGCCAGTGGAAGTCATCGTTTACCGGTGCTAATGATCGGTAAAGCCAAAAAGCCACGTTGTTTAAAGAATGTGACATTTCTCCCATTGTGCTACAAAGCACAGAAGAGTGCTTGGATGAATAGTGAAATATTTCTTGATTGGTATACAAATCAGTTCATCCCAAATGTGAAGAGATTGAGAGAACAAGAAAAGAAAACTGGAAAAGTAATTCTTCTACTGGACAATGCACCATCTCATCCAGAGACGGATACATTGAATGCAGTTGATGCAAATTTTAAAGTAATTTTTCTGCCTCCCAATGTAACAGCACTGATTCAACCAATGGATCAGGGTGTTATAGCAAAGCTTAAAAAGATGTACAAGAAGGAAGTCCTGCGTCGTTTATTGTTGGCTGAAGATGAAGAAAGTGTGGTGGCGTTTTCCAAAAAGCTTAATCTCAAAGACTGCTGCTATATGTTAGCTGATGCTTGGACCACCCTGTCACAAGATAATCTCAACAAGGCTTGGAATAGATTGCTTGGGAAAAAAGGAGGAAATGAAACTACTGTAGTGGACACAAATGATGATTGTATAAATGAAGTTGTGGAACTGTTTCAAGCAATGCCCGGATTTTCGGCCTGTGACAAAGATGATGCACACATGTGGCTCAAAGATGATAATGATTCTGGTTTTCAGTCTTTGAATGACGAAGAAATTTTGTCTTTTGTGCAAAAAGAAAACCAAATACATGTAGTGACCGATGATGAAGACACCTTAGAAGTACATGATGTACTTGTAGATTATGAAGAAAACCCAAAAATTCGACCAAGTCCTGAAGAAGCCTTTATAGCACTAGAAACAGCGATGGCTTGGTACGAGCAAGAAGATGACAGCTGTTGAAGAGAATGCGGGACTTTGCAGCCAAAAGGAATCTATCCAGTTTGGTGCAAAAGAGGATTCCTCATTATTTTAAATAGTGGGCTACATCTGTGTAAGTACATTTATACGTAAGTTGCGCCTGGTTTTGAATCGTTTGTAATGTTATTTTGAAAACATTTCTCTTTTAAAAAAAAAAAATAATTAATACAAGTAGTACATGCACTGCAGTGTAATGAAAGATTTTGGTGATACAGTGATCTAATACAGTGTGGGTATTATTATTACAGTACAAATAAATATGATTTATAGTGTAATTTCCTTGTGATGGTTAATTATTTTTAGAAATATGTGTACATGTACTCGATACATTATGTAATCCAATTATCCGAACATTTGATTATCCGAACGATGCTCGGTCCCATGGGGTTCGGATAAATGGAGTTCTACTGTATCTGCAATGGGACGATCAATTACATGATAAACATAATTCCTTGCTATATGTCACTAAACATCTTCGTCATTTCAAATCGTGGTCATAAAGACAACAGTGAGAGCAATACTGCTGTATATAAAGTCACCTCAGCCCTTACGAAATCACCAGAGCCCTTATTATATATATATATTACCAGCGCCCTCTCCTGCATGTCCTATTTTCAACCCTTTGAAAATAAATTGTGTCCGTTTATTTGTTCACGTTATCAAACCCTGCCCTTCCCAAATATGATTCTCTACATCAGTGGTTCTCAACGTGTACCACGTGCCCGGGAGCCATGCCATCTTTCTAGCGGGCCAAAGTAAGATGGTAAAGTACCTTTTTTTACCAACTAACAGCGACTATGAGGGGGAGGGGGGGGGGGCACAGAAGTAAATGAGACTCAGAAGGGGCCATGACTACATCACTATACCAGCCTCAAATATTTAAATCAACAACAACGCTGCAAAGAACAATTTTTTTTTTTTTTTAAAGGAAGAAATATGCAACTTGCACAACACAATACACGGGCGCTGTGCTGATTATAAGTTATTAACACGTTTTCACAACGCGATACACGGGCGTTAGTTTTGCTGGTTGTAAGTGATATGATGCTTTCATAACGCAATATACGGACGTACATTTTGCTGACTACGTGAGATCAAAACGCCTGCACACCACAATACACGGGCGATTTGCTGATTACACTAGTCAACAACCAAAATGTACCAGAAATGAAAATAGCTGATCTTAACTAATTTTGGTGTGCTGAAAACGAAAATGACATTAAAAAATGTTGATTGGCTCTAGTTTTCAAGATATATGCTACTAGTTTATTTAATTACGGTCAATTTATATATATGACGCAATTGTTGTGGGCGATTGCATAATTTTTTCTAATGACCAATAAAAATGTAACTAGAAGTTGATGATGCAATCCTACCTATGATTACATCACCTTTGTGTATAAATATCTTATCTCTGATAAAATATTGCCATTAGTTAGTGCATTTGTCCTTATCAAAAGTATCGTAGTTAGAAATGCCTAGGACATGTGTGAACAGTGCTAATAATTTTTGTTATATAATAGGTGAGGTGACATTTCTATCACAAAAATGAAATATAACTAAAGTGATTAAGAAGGCGTACAGTTTGTATTTTGGCTGCAGAATAGGAGATCAAGATAAGAGCTGGGCGCCACACATATGCTGCAATACATGTGCAGCACATCTTAAACTGTGGTTGACTGACAAAAGGCAAGCTATGCCTTTTGCAGTCCCAATGATTTGGAGAGAGCCCACTGATCATCTCAACAACTGTTACTTTTGCATGGTCCCTCCAATTGGGAAAGGCATATCAAAGAAGAAAAAAATGGACTCTGGAATAGCCAAACATTCCCTCTGCAATACGTCCGGTACCACATGGCGATGACCTACCAGTTCCCAAAGTGCCAGAATCATTTTCAGCTGCTTCCACTGATGAAGAAGAGGACATTGGTGGTCCTGAACCATCAACCTCAAGCGACCCAGATTTTGAGCAAACTACATCCACTAAACCACACTTAATAACCCAAGGTGAACTGAATGATCTTGTAAGAGATCTGAATTTACCGAAGAACAAGGCGGAGCTTTTGGGTTCCAGATTGCAACAGTGGAATCTCCTGGCAGAAGATGTTACAATTTCTGTGTATAGGAACCGCCAGAAGCCGCTTATTACATTCTTTTTCAAAGAGTGTGACCTTTCTGCGTGCCACAACATTTCTGGTTTAATGGCAGCCCTCAAAATCAATTACATACCAGAATAGTGGAGGCTTTTCATTGATTCATCCAAGACGAGTCTTAAAGCTGTTTTGTTGAATAATGGTAATGTGTTACCGTCAATTCCAGTTGGTCACGCAGTTCATATGAAAGAAACTTATGAAAACATTAAGCAGATTTTGAAGTGTATAAACTACGATCATCATCATTGGTCACTTTGCGGTGACTTAAAAGTGGTCGCTCTTTTGCTTGGACTACAGGGTGGATACACCAAGTACTGTTGCTTTTTCTGTGAGTGGGATAGCCGTGCACGAATTGACCATTACATCAGAAGACATTGGCCAATCAGGCAGTCATTGCAGCATAGCAGTAAGAACGTTGAGAACCCAGCACTTGTCGACACCAGCAAGATTTTGTTGCCACCCTTGCACATTAAGCTGGGTCTCATGAAAAACTTTGTCAAGGCAATGGAGAAAACAGATGAGGCTTTCAAATACCTCATCAGAAAATTTCCAAGACTGAGTGAAGCTAAAATAAGAGAGGGAGTATTTGTTGGTCCGCAAATTCGAAAACTTCTTCATGATGATGAGTTTCTTTGCGTGTTGCATGGCAAGGAAAAAGCAGCATGGCTAGCATTTAAGTCAATGGTGGACAATTTTCTTGGAAACAACAGATCTGATAATTACAATGAAATTGTAGAAAATCTCCTTCTGAAGTATAAGAGTCTTGGCTGCAACATGTCTTTGAAAATTCATTTTCTGGATTCTCATCTGGATTTCTTTACATCAAACTGGAGCGGTCAGTGATGAGCATGGTGAACGATTTCACCAGGACATTGCTGCTATGGAGACAAGGTATCAAGGCAATTGGAGCCCTTCAATGCTTGCTGATTACTGTTGGACTGTGACAAGAGACACCTCATCGATTGACTACAAGAAGCAAGCAAGAGAGCTCGAACAGCGACTGAATAATGACGGAATGGGTTCAAATGTGCCTTTTTAAAACATGATATGTGAACTTTAAATAATGTTTTTATTTTTTCTATCATTTTATGTTGAAATATCAATTAATTGAGTATGTAACCACAATTTTTATAATGCTAAAGTAGAAAGACTAGCTGTTCACCCCAGAGAATTAAACAAGCATACATTATTTGTATTACTGTAATGTAAATTCATCATTTAAAAAAAAAAAAACCAGAGCCAATTGGTGAATTTCATTATGATATTTGAAATCAGCATGTCAAAATCAATAAGAAATGGTATATTTAATTTCTGGTACAAAAAACTTTTGAAAATTTGTTGACTAGTGTTATAAGCTAAGACGCTTGGACAACACAATACACTCACGTTTTGCTGATTATAAGTGTTTAAGACGCTTCCACACCACAATACACCAGCGTTATTTTTGCTGATTATAAGTAATTAGGGCGCTTGCACGACATAATACACGGACGTTAGTTTTGTTGATTATAAGTAATTAGGGCGCTTGCGCGGCATAATACACGGACGTTAGTTTTGCTGATTATAAGAGACGCCATCCCAACCCAACACACGAGCTTTTAGCTGATTATTTGTGATTAAAATGATTTCATAACATAATACAAGTACGTCTGGCTGAGTATATGTGATTAAGGCGCTTTCAATGGGCGGTTAGCTAACATGTAATTAAGACACTTCCACATCATAATACACAAGCGTACATGTTGTTGATTATAAGTGATTAAAACAAATTATTCTCAATACCTGACTCCAAAAAAGCTGGTTAAAACCATGGCAACGTTTAACACTCAACAGATGTTGGCACTTCCCCATGCTGTTGCCGGGGTTGTCTGAAGAGACTAAGACAGACTAGGACTTACTGCAACCTCAGGCATGCCGTACTAGGCAATTAATATGAAGCTGTGCATGGGATTGGAAACCTCATCATATAACACAAACTGCCACAGAAACCACTTCCTGTAGGGAACCATATGCAGGTGGCTCCGTAAGAGTGGAAAAACAAACTGCCACAGAAACCACTTACTGCAAGAGCATGTAGAAACATGATGCAGGCTTGGTGTAGGGAACCAACGGCAGGTGGCGCCATGCTCTGTAAGTGCGGAAAAGGAAAACAAAAGATGTTAGCCCTAATCGTTCAAACTCTGGGTGTCGTCGTATAGGTCCCATTTAGTTAGTTGAATTGTGAGAAGATCAATATTAATATTGCGATCTGTGAAAGTAAACACAGCATGACAAACGCATAGCGAACATTTTCGTGACAATACAAACACTAGTAACCAAGCGTATCTAGTCTCCATGTTGCATGAAATATGATTTGTATTAAAACAGCACGCGTAAACCAATGTGCTTATAAATACGATATAGTGAGATTCTTGTTCTTCTTTTTCTTATTATGTCTTTCTCTTATAACAATACCTAAGTCTTTCATAAGGTTCGCGGTCTGTCTCAGACTTCTCACTGTAGCAAATGTAATTTTTGCTGGGGAGGTTAAGATGTTATACCTAACAAGAAAGATAGTTGTGTCTGTGTTAACTGTGTGAGGTCAAGCACATGTAGGTCCCTGACTATAAAAAGAATGATGATGATGATATAATTTGATCAGGGAACCTAACGCTACCTCCCTAGATCTCACACAGTCCATATTTTGATTCTAGTGGCTGGTGTATGATGTCTCTAGTGTCTAGGGGTGAAATGAAGATGATGGTACATCAACACAATACACTTTAACTCACTAAAAGAAAATGAATAAGACGGTGGTTAAAGTTTTCTTTTAAAATTTGAATGTTTTTTTAAATACAATTTAATCTGCCTGTCCCGCCAACTTCTTTTAGACAGGTCTTTGAAAATGAGGAAATATATTTACATATAATGCTGTAACTAAAAATATGGACTCTTGGTCCTATGAATATATTGTTAATATAGAGTTCCTGTAGGTGTATTCACAGACTAAAACTTTAATAGTTGCTAGTGATTGTCATTTGTTATGAGGAGCTGTTGTTTTCATCAAGCCCCATATAATTCAATGTTATTTTGATAGGAACTAGTTTCTTTGGATGAAATGTCAGATGTCCCAGCTGATAACATGTCACCCGGGATTCTTGGTAGGTCGAATATAAGTCAGTATATCAATGTAGAGACAATGTAGATCAGCACCCACACGCAAGCTCCTTCAGGCTATCAGCTGACAGCTTAAACTTTATAATGGAGACTTTACACCCACTCATCAGGTTTCCTGTCACCGGATGGTAACAGGAAATAAAAACTCTGCAATAAAAATACACCCTTGCCTTTTCAACCTGATCACAACTTCTTATCCCTATATATACATGACAGTATGGGGTCAGCCTCTTGTGCATTCATGTGCATCAGCCCCTAATTTATGACTCACACCCTTCTGTGACCACACCATAGGTCCCTATGGCAGATACGCCACTGTACTTTTACATAGTTTGCTTCAATGCAATAACGTGGAGTAACCACATCTCCTTTTATATGATTTTTTTCTTTTCTTTTCTAACTTATAAACGCTCTAGGCATGTTGAAAAGTGTTCATAGAACACAGAGGCTTCCTAACCTCTTCCAATACAAAATATTAATACAAAATCATAATAATATGCAACAGTCAAATACAGTTCAATGTGAGGACTCAATAATGTTTGCTTCCGGCATGTCTTTCACTTTTCCACAGCAGTATCTGACTTTTTCAGTTTTAATCAAGCATGTAAATACATAAAGCATTCTTACCACTAGTTCAAAAAAATATGTCACAAATAACGTTGACTGGCAAAGAATATGGCCTCAGTCTCGCTCTGCCTTGTCCAGATAGTGAATTTAGTAGTTAATTTTACAAGTTATCACATCTGATCTCAACGTAGTCGTTTGAATAAAATTTTCTAGTCAAATGGCCCCGAGATCACTATGCCTTTGCCAATATCTATTAGAGCCGACCAATGAAAGCAGGCACTACTAAATAATTTTGAATTTAGTTTGAAAAAACAAAACAATTCCAAACAAACTATGTGCCTCGTAGTCCATTGGTCAGTCTGCGTTAGTTATGCCAATAGAAAAAGATGTTTCGTTTTAGTTAACCTTTTTCCTATCTCTCCCCTTTTACTCCTATACTCTTATACCAACCAATAGAATTTGAATTACTACAATGCCTCTTTTTTTTTAAACTAGCGTCCCCAATAACGTTATGTATAACGAGCAAGGACAACAGTCTGTCCGGCCAAGCGATCTTAGACATTTAGTATTTTCTCAATAACTTGGCTAATACTTGGACTACCATATTTTTTAAAACGTATTTTTGCTCAGGGGACTCTAAGCTATACTACCATATGATTTTTACGGTCAGTTTCAGTATGGTTTAGATTTTCAATTTTGTCACTGACAATCGTCAAAATTAACTTTTTACACAAGTCGGCCATCTCTCCCCCCCCCCCCACCCCCCACCCCACCCCTCCCCCCCCCCTCTAACATTTTCCTCACTATTCAAATAAACCAACTAGTTTGAGTGACGTCAGAATATTACCGCTAGGAGGAACTGGAAAATTGTCTGTGTGTTTGCCTCTGCTGGCTTTGCCCACAGAGTGTATATATTAAAGAGACCGCTTGCAGAGCGAAGAGGGGTTTTTCAAAACTGTGGTAGTGTCTTGCGTTAATTATTACAATCGTCTCGTTCTTACTACTGTGAAATGTCCGAATTATTACAAATTTTAGTGTTAAAGTTAACATATTACGTTAATTCAAACGCCAGTTTTGGTCTCACAGTTCTGGCAAGTCGTTAATTACAAGCTTTTCCCCCGTTTCGTGCAGCAGATCGGCGAGATGTTAAAATGTTTATTGTACGTTTTCGAAACCGAAACTAAAACGTGTTTGATTTTTACGGCGGGTCATTTTCTTAGCATTCCCACTGCACAAAAGGCAGCTCTACGGGCGTTGAAGATAAAACCAGTCAGACACCTGAGGGCTGGTGTATTTATTCATCATAGGACTAAAATCTTACTGAAATAAGCGAGTATCTCACAGATTTCGCTACACTCACATCGCCATACAGTTTTTTTTTTCCGCCAACGGAGTTAATGACGGCCACGCTTTCAGACTGCTCTTCTCATAGAATCGACATTTTTAGAGTTTGTTTTTCTACTGTTTGTTTTGCCTTGTCCAAATGGACACATCGTCGCCTAAGTACTGCTTTATTACATCTCCATTTTTGACCAAAACTGACCTGCGGTTATGGGTTAACTTCATATAGTTTAATCTATCAGCCTTCACAATATTTTACAGTTAAGAGTTAGGATCATCCAGCAAAATTTCATTTTAATGTGATATATCCTTCTTTTCAACTACTAACCCAAAAACTTTGAATGCGTTGTTCTCAAAACAAGCTGAAATGGGGAAGGAATAAAACGGTACTCAGGAAACGACAAGTCTGTCTGCCCAATTTATATTTCATTTGTTGAAAGCGTCAAATTTGAGCCTGTAGTTGATGGTTTTAAATCTGAAATTTATAACCTTTTTGTTTTCTTTGTTTAAAAAAATAAAGACAAGGAATTACACAGCCTGTCAGATCTCTAATGGAAACCAGCTATAAAATTAGCCTCAAAATTATCAGCAGATCTCTAATGGAAACAAGTGGTAAAATTAGCCTCAAAATTATCATAAGATCTCTTCTTGGCAAAGGCTAGAATGTTTCTGTTATATCTGGCTATGGGTGTTCTATTTGCCGTGTTTCTTTGAAGCTATTCTGAAGCTGTAAATGTCCTGGCTCTGGGTGTTCTTTTTGCCGTGTTTCTTTAAAGCTATTCTGAAGCTGGAAATGAGTACCTGGCTCTGCTCTTAAGGAAGGTCAAGGCAGCGAGGTAGAGAACTGATCACCCACACGTCATAAAGCGGGACCTTGTACAGTGAAGTCTCTACATCTCTCCTACGACAGCTTCTCATAAGGGACTATCTTTGCCGTTATCAATTTTTTAAATACTTTCTTAATCGTTCCTCTTCTACCCTGGGGTGTAGAGTTTGCCAGAGAGAGCGCCATACTATATACTATCGGCTGTCTCCCTCCTGGCCTGGTTCCAATCTGTTCCTCGGTCCTTCAGAACTTGTCTAATGTTGTCCCCTGTCACGGAGTGTTCGAAGGTTTCGTCTAGATTATTTTAAAATTCCTTACTTTTCTATTCCTTCACATTTTGTCTGTTTTCTCTACGAAATATTTGCACCTGCGGTATGTTCTATTGCTGTTTTTCAAGTCTTCACTAATAGTCCTGTCATACGATCCAAATACTATCTTCTCCTACAAAGGCATTAAAAGTTATTTCTTTAAGGACGTCAGTACAATTAATTCGCTTCGTCGAAACCACTGTGGTTCCCAGAGGATTATATTTCCGAGTCCAGTGGTCAACTGAAGACCGTCACGATAAATCTTTTTTACGTGTCTAAGCAAGAGACGGGAAATAATTAACTTGGCGTGGGAATCAGGAAATGTCTTAACTTCATGCGAACAAATGCTGAGTTTTAAAATCACTTGCTGATAACCGTTGGAAGAGAACGCACGCTTATAGAAAAGCCTTAAGCTGCCCCATATCTACAGTATATGTGCATTGAGTGTAAACGCTTCTAAAATTCTATTTCTTAAGCTGTGGATATTAGTCCTGTGCGAGCAGTTGCAGAATCCTAGCCAGTTTCTGGATTTTGATTGCTGTAACTTGTTGCGAGTAAACCGCCTAGTTGCTCTATGCTACAGAGAGAACTAGTGCTTACGTTTCAAACCCTCTAGCGGTGATCACAAGTCAGCAACCCTGAGCAGTCTACAGCATATAAGCATTCAACACCTCGTCAGCACCTGAACATCATAACTCAACTTCACAACCAGGTTAACGAAAAGCCTAAGCAACTCTTGGACTGTAGCTCAACTGAAGCATATTATCCAGTTGGTAATTCCTACCTACTGTGACGCCCAGGAGAAGTCCAAGCAGATAAGTCTACTTAAAACACAGGCCAAAGTCAGAATTCACTTTTCCAAGAAATAGCCATAGGAATAAACTCTCGTCAGTGAGGACAATATCCTCTTATTCTTATTTGAACCAAAGACACTGACAGTGTTCTAAATCCTTGAATAAGTAATATCATAACTGTCTTTTTAAAATTTCCTAGTATTTCTTTTCACAGTACATGTCAACATTGTTTTTTATTTTCCACTGTAATTAAAGTAATTATGTACATTCTGTAACTCACCATCATTCTGAGTTTGACTTAGTAGATTGTATGTTCTGTTCAGAAAAACATACTCAACCCTCCTTATATTACTTGTTACTACTAGTTCTTCTGTAAAAAGATTTGAGTAAGAAAGAGTTAGTCGTCGCCAGAAAAATACAAGAGTTGGTAGTCTAAAAGGTGAGAGAATCACTGACACCAACCTGTGCCCTTCTGTTAACTCTTTCCCTCAACACTAGCTCACCTCTGTGAAAACTAGTGTCTAAAGATCTATGTGCTTCCTACACATCTTCCTTACTTACATCATCTAAAATTAATTTCTCCGACAATTGGAGTGCTCGATCAACAATATGCGACATCCCCCCAGCGGGTTCTGGGTCGTCCTGGAGGTCTGGATCACTGGTTCTTAGTTTCCCGTACTTGTCGTGGTAGCCGATCTTCTCCCATTCTGCAGACATGGTCAAACTATCGTAATTGGGACTGTTTTACTTGAGTGTGCAGGGGCTGCGTTTTGAGGCCTTGCCGTATCGTCTGGTTGCGGACCATGTCTCTTCTTGTTACTTCAATCGCCTTCCCCACATACCTCATTTCTGAGGTTTGGAGCTGGCTTTTGTGGGTTGTAGTCATTGCCCATTACTCACATCCATAGGTCAAGACTGGATGTCTCCATAGATGGAGCCACCGTCGTCTTTGTGCCAACTCTCTTTTACTGAGTAATCCTCGATTTATAGTCTGAAAAATCTCCCAGCTGCTGCTCTTTGGGTAACCAACTCTTCTGTGGTGCCTCCCTTCCAGTGTATGACAGCATCAACTTCGTTTCTGTCAGAACCAAAGTTTCTAATTTTGCGTTCCTCATCTCCTCTACCAGCTCTTCTTCTTTCTCGTTAATACTCCTAATGTTCCATGATCCATAAATTGTAATTCGTCCAATACGTCGCCTTTAAGATCAATCTGGTTTTCAATCCGTCGTTTCTATTAATCGGTTTTTAAGGTAAACAGGTGATTGACCTCTTATGCCTTTACAAGGTGGAGGGGCTGCCTCCTTACGGCCTCCATGCATGCCGTCCTCCTAACTTTTTCAGCCGGGCTTGGGGCAGCATCACTATATAAACTATATAAAACTCACTTTTCAAGCTTAGAAATTACGCTAGTATTTGTGGATTTGAATTTTTTTTCAATGTCTTTATATATATAATATCTGAAGTCTTAATTTTTTTTAAATTAATGCTTTTTGTCTCTTCATTTGATATTCATTCATCAGTTTAAACTTTACTTCCTCGTTCTTTGGCAAGTCTATCTGCCTTTTCATGTCCATATATAGTACATCATCAACATTTTCATGTCCATATATAGTACATCATCAACATTTTCATGTCCATATATAGTACATCATCAACATTTTCATGTCCATATATAGTACATCATCAACATTTTCATGTCCATATATAGTACATCATCAACATTTTCATGTCCATATATAGTACATCATCAACATTTTCATGTCCATATATAGTACATCATCAACATTTTCATGTCCATATATAGTACATCATCAACATTTTCATGTCCATATATAGTACATCATCAACATTTTCATGTCCATATATAGTACATCATCAACATTTTCCTTTTCGTTCCTCATGGAGCATGGAGCCACCAATGCAGCAACCATCCACTCACTCTTGATATGGTGGTTGTTATAGCAATCTGTTTTATATAATGAGATTGCCAGCCTCATGCACAATCTTACTCGTCAGCCTTGTACGACATGCCTGAGGCAGATAGTAATCCTGTTCTTTCCATGCCACACATTACAGTGGGCGGGAGTGTACTGTACGTTCGCTTTGTTTAATTAATTGCTGGTTTCCATTAGAGCTTCTAATTTATTGATTTTATTGCTCTTTATGACAGTTATTACTGACAGGAAATTTGTGAGTAACACTATCTTGCCGTTAGTATTTTCTTTGTTGTCCACTTGCAGTTGATCTCCTTCCACGAGTCCTGCACCAAATCATTCGCGTTCTCTTGCTGCGGTGGATTATGTAGCAACAGTTCTACATGATTATGTTGCCAGACATTTGCACAACCACATATTAATCGCTTTTTAACGGGAGCCGCGCTGATGTAATGGTTACCACAATGTGCTGGCGATCAGGTGTTCATCACTTTTTACGACATTACCCGAGGCAGCAGAATCCTAGTATTTCTTTGCCTCCAGGGGGACTCCCGTGAACTAAATGGGACAGGCGAAATAATAGCATTAACAAATACCAGGAAATAAAAGTGTCATTAACAAATTAGGAACACGTCAACGTGTTTCAGTGTCTTCAATCTGAACAGACTTACTTTTGCCACTAATGTCACGATGATTTTCAATATAATCAACGCAATCTGCATGTTCTGCTTGCGTAGAATAGAAGGATTGAACTGCAACGACAAGATCACTAATGTGGAACTGATGACAAGAGCCAGTGGAACAGGAGATGATAAGAAGGCATTGGCAATGGATAGGCTGAGGAAACCTGTTGATAGTATTACAAGGCAGTTCTTGATCTCGAATCCCAAGGGTAAGAAAGGCTGAGGAATGCTGAAGAAGAGAACTGGAGACAGAAATGAAGGAACAAAGAAGATAGGGACAGACCTTGAGCTAACGGCACAGGACAGGAAAACTTGGCATAAGTTTGTTGAAGGCCTATGCTCCTTGTGGGGCTGAAGGCTGGATGAATGAATAAATCTGTATTTGCAACCTAAAATGTACAGCGCTGAAGTTATTACAGTAAACCTCAATTAAAAACAACCACAAATGTTAACCAGGGCTGTGGTGTCGTAGTCGGGAGTCAGATTCGTTGAGTCCGGTCGCTTTTTAGTGGAGTCGTAGTCGGTAAAAAATGTGCGGACTTCGACTACTAATTTTATGCCATGTGACTAATAAATAACTGTAATCTAAGTAGGGAGTCGGAATTCTTAAATTTCAAGAGTGGAAGTCGTATTCGGAAAATTGTTTGGCCAACTCCACAACCCATTCTGTTAACGTTACAAGTGACACAAGCCTGCTTTACCACAGGTTTAAGCGCCATTAAATATTATTTAACTCACAAATGAACCTCCAGTATATATTTTTTTTTAAATTTAAGATGTTTGCCCCTTTCTTTTGTGTAGCACGCTCCTTTCAAACATTTACCATATACATGGAACTATTGGTTATATCAGGGCGTTTTTTTTAATTGAGTGTGCTATTTTCTTGATTGCATTAACCTCCAGTATAAAGTGATTCTGACATTATGCGTATCTCATAGCCCTACGTCAGTCGCACACGTAAACTCTAATCAAATCACCAAATCCAAAACAACATTAATGGGTGCAAAAGTGTGAGAACTGTTATAACTATAAACCAGGAATCGGCAACCCAGGAGCTTTTGCGATCTACTTTAGTAACACTCCGCCCTCTAAAGACCTACTATTTAGCTATGGTGGGGGCAAGGTGCTAGCTGGCTAACCCCTCACCGCTAGGGCATTTATATTGTTGCAACGATTTCACTACGACACATAATATGGCTCGTGTCCACTAAGGAATGACTGTACAACAATGGGTGATACAAGAAATTAACACTTACAATCAGCTCACGTCCCTTTATTACCAAGAGGAAACTTGGCCACACTCGGCCGAATGAAATACAAAATACGTATATGTACAACTGCCACCAAAACGTATATAAATATAAGTGCAGATATAACATCAGGTCAGACGGCTACCCAAGCCTCTATCGTGAGTTTCGCTCAATCGAGCAACAACCAAAATGGTACTGTCGAACCTACTCCAAAGAACAACAGAAGCCTCAAGCTGGCGACAATCTGCGTCCACACAGGACCGCAGTCGGGACTCTAATACCCTCTTTATTTTCTGGCGCCCGAATTTTCCGCTGGCCACATGACACAGTCGTTTGGCTATGTCCGTCGGCTTCCACCCGGCTTGCCTTGTCACTAACAAGCAAGTAACACACAAAATAACGATTTAACATCCACCCCCCCCCCCTTTTTTTAAAGAAAGAAAATGAAGTTTTCTTGCATCCGGAGGGTGCTGGGCCCGAACCCCTCAGACGTTGGAGGCCCATATGCCACATAACAGCATATCGTCACTGACTAACAGTGCCGTCTTAGCAAATATCCCTCTCATCTGTGCAACATCAATCGGGACCAAAGCATGTGTACATGATAAATCACCCAAGGTTAAGGCAACCGTAAAAATGACAAAGGTTACCTAACCTGGGTATCTTTGAAATAATCCCCGTAGGGTAACTAAGTATATGAATGACTAGATTCACCTACTCCCTTACTAATCCTTTCAAACACAAAATCAACAATCTGCCTTTATGGTGACGTACATCATGATATTAATGTACAAAAAAAATTACAGCCAATCATGATATTTAAATTTGAAATCTACATATCTTCAGCACACACACTATCTCATACAAAAGAATAGAACAATGCTATCATCCGCTAGTAGAATTAGTATAACAGTGCTGGTGCAGTGGGTCAGACTCTAAAGTTCGGTTCGCGTTAACCGAAACACCCTGACTATACGCAAAACTGATACCTAGCTATTCCTACTGCTGGACTATCAGCAGGTGGTTATCAAGCAGCGACATGTGCTTCCACCTGACTGCCTCGCGCGCACCCCATCTATTCGCGAATGTAACTCGTGCCACCTTTGTATTGTCTCGCAACGACAACACCTCCACGAACTTCACCGGTGCGACCTCATTGAATACACGTTTGAGTGTGCGCCAAATAGCACTCAGCTTGGAGAGCACAAGGATATTGACTTGTTAATTAAATGAACGAACGAGAGATCCTGTTAAAAAGTCTGACTCAGTGTCTTATTGAATGATAGCTACAGAAAATTTTAATCGTATATGAACTTGCTTAGATTTATACTTAGATGGCATGAAACAACCTAACCAAAATGTCTATTTTATTTGGATATGCGCCCTTATATAACCGACTGACCTTGCGTCTATGTTAAATGTCAAAACGAGGCCAAATTTTATTTAATATAAAAAAGAATGAAAGTACCTGGTAGGATTGTGATAGGAAGGTCGAGTGTCGAAAATCTGGTGTGGGAATTCGCATACAGAGGGTGACAGACTGTTGGGTTTGGCTGAAGGGGAGATGGCACTGTGACTTGCTGATTTGTAAGTAAAGGGCGATAGCTGCTTAATCGCACCCCTTGAGAAAAAGTCGTGTTTTTAGTTAATAGGGAGTAGTATGTTAGAAATTCCGGTTTCATAATTTTGCATACGCTGATTTGGCGGGCTTGGTGTTTGCGTTAGAGGACGATAAAACTATGACTTGTTGATTGGGAAGCAAAAATTTATAATTACGTCCCTTGAGGGATAAGTGAGTTTGGTATTTCGGGTATTGCAAACGAAGTACGTTTTGCACGGGATTTTGTAGAAGCGAGTGAACGGTTCGTGACAAAGTCTGATCTAGACACTTCGTAAATAATTGTAATGGTTAATCGGGGTGCTAGGTTTAATCAGTTCAGATCCAGACGCGTTAAGCGTAAGTTGAAAATATGGGTTCTCCCCCAAGTGTTAAAGATACTAAGAAGGGTGGACAAGAGAGACAGTGTTCCCATGTTGAAGAAAATGTACACATTCTCAAGACGACCAGGTATGTCGAATCTCGACAATTAGATAAACAGTTAGAATAATGAGAAGAGCAATAGGCAGCAGCTAGCCACTGAGAAGTGTGAAACAATAAACATTTGGTAGAAATTATTACCCCTGGCGGTTAGGCCAGTCTTTTCTAAAGATACACCAAGTATTCACACTAAGACTCAACTTTTAAGAAGATAGAAGCACAATAGAGCAAGCAATAGCAGAAGTAAGAACAACGAGGACTGAGATCATTGCTATGACGGAAGTTTTAAAATGACAACAGTGGTTCTCAAGCCATAACCATTTTGACTACCAGAGTCAGTAGACAAATACAGAAGCAGTGACAGTGCCTAAGAGAATATAAGGAGAATGAGTAAGGACGATGTTTTAGAATTTGCATCATGAAATAAATTTTGCTGTACAAAAGTTACCAGCCTCAAGTGGAAGGTTGGGCAGAACATCTCATTTCAACTGTTGCTGAATTTCTTATGTAAATAAACTTCGTATTACGTTCACCACTGTCGGCGTGAAGTATGTTTACCAGATATTTAAACCATCAACCATCTGTCTGTCATAAGCTGTTGTAATCGTCAAAGTGGTCATCAGAAGTAACTTAACATCATCATCCAACTGCCTACTGTTTAGGGCAGTGATACGAACCCACTATACACACCATCATCACGGCCACAGGATAAGTGCTATGTGGCGTACGAGAATAGTCCGTGTATTGGCTGAATCCATAACTTGCGTGGATACCCGTTACTACTTCAACCCATTCGCACCACGTTATCTCAGCCCCGACCATCTTAGAAATCTCACCCCGCCCCCGTTTTCCCCGAGCCCTCTTCGATCGGCGTAAAATATGTCCTTAAACTAAGGATTTTATGCAACTCCTATTTTGTATGTCCTCCTCTTTATCACTGGACTTTCGCCCATTCTCAATGGAATTCCTTTTTACGCCAGGATATCATTCTGTGTACCCGAGTGCTACACCGTTGCTTTCTACTTAGTCTTGTACACCGGGAAACCTTCTAGCAATACGCGTGACTACGAAAACAATAATGTCCTTTTCCTGGCGGTGCTTTGACTTCGACTCTTATTATAAACAAAAGCCAAAGCTCTCGCTATATAATTTGCTGCTGTTGATAACTGGTTCAGCATATCAGGCGTTTTGAATCCTTTTTTTTTTTTAATTGATGGCGACAGCATTAAATATATATATATATATATATATATATATATATATATATATATATATATATATATATATATATATATATATATATATATATATATATATATATATATATGTATATTTTTTTTTTGTCTGAGAAGTGTTGATTTAACTCGACTAGTAAAGCACACCACAGTAATTGCAAATATGAGTCAAAAGTCATATGTTCTGAATAATAACTACAGTTTGAGAACTATTTGATCCCGTGCCCGCTCATTATATCTACACTCCGTTTAGACGTTGTTTTCGATCAGTTATCGTCCTTGTTACTCATTTTCGCTATCTCTTTTATCTGTACCGGCTAGATTAGATAACAGTTATAGTTATCTCTTTTATCTGTACCGGCTAGATTAGATAACAGTTATAGTTATCTCTTTTATCTGTACCGGCTAGATTAGATAACAGTTATAGTTATCTCTTTTATCTGTACCGGCTAGATTAGATAACAGTTATAGTTATCTCTTTTATCTGTACCGGCTAGATTAGATAACAGTTATAGTTATCTCTTTTATCTGTACCGGCTAGATTGGATAACAGTTATAGTTATCTCTTTTGTCTGTACCGGCTAGATTAGATAACAGTTATAGTTACTGTGGAAGAAACAGCAATAATAACAATAACAACATTGTCGGTTCTGGTAGTTATAAAAAGTAGTAGGCCTACTTGCTGGAGTTTGTTTCATCTTTGACTGCCATGTGTAAGTAATTATACATCAAGAGAATAGCATTACTTGCTTTGTCAGTGATTGATTCACTACACATCTGCAAGTTTACTTCTCGAAGATATGCTCACAATTTCAACATTATGCTACTTACCACATTCAGTTTAGTCCAATTCAAAAAAGAAAGCTTTTAGCGGTTATTCTTTAACAGGTGCGCATTAATACTGCATGCCCACGGACACCGACAACGCTGCCGCTGTTTCCTAGACCACCACACTAGCGTCAACGAATCTTATCCGTTTTTCACCCTTTCGAATCCCGCCGGCAATTTCGGGACGTACTATAAGCGTTTTAATAATTAAGATAGTTCAGTCACACGTGTAAGCGGTGCCGACAGTACAACTAACTCTATCAAATGTTAACCACAAATGTAAGTACTGCTAACGCTGTAACTAATACTAACCAACATAACCAGAGGTAGAAGTCCGGAGCCCGGCTTGCAATAACTCCACTCCAATTTAAGATCACAAAACGAATTTTGCAATCCACACAAAAAAAAAAGCTGCATAATATTTTCGTGTGCGCTTTGCGGACACTGGAAATGCGCATGGCCAAGTCCTCAGACCCTCACAGATGAAAGCGCGTGGGTCGTGTTAAAAGCACGTGTTGGGAGCTCCGACTCGTACTAGATTCAAGGACCCACTCACAAACCTCTCAAATCGAACCGCTCTAGTCGCTGTGAAGCGGTCGCGAGTGGCGGAGGAAAACAATCTTGTCTGGGCGCACTTTGTTCTTTCGTAAGAATCTTCAGTACTACTTACACTTAAATGCACTTTTGTTTCCCTCCATCCATTCATCAACCTATCCGTATGTCCGCTCGTATGTTCGTCCGTCTGTCTGTCTATCTTACTGTCAAATATTTATTATTTCGTCAACTCTATTTCTCTGTATATGCTGCAAAGCGGCGCCAGTGGTGTTCATTGTTGGTTTCCGAACCAGTTGTGCTGTGCGACCTGGCGCGCGGTCACACTGCACTTCTTTAAGACCTATGTCAATCTTGATCATCTCCTCACGGTTCGTCTTCTTTTTCTGCTCGCTTCCATCGAGGTCATATGTACCGTGCTGTTGGTACATCAGGATTCACAGTTAACTAATTCCAAAGCCAACTTATTCCTCCACTGGTGCTATTTATGCTTCTGATATATATGTTGCTCATTACGTCCTTTTGTGTTTTATTAGCGTCTTTTCTTAGACACATTCCTCGCAGGTGGTGATCAGGTGTTGATTATTATTCCATGCTCCATATGTTAGAGGTGAAAGGTGACTTTATTGGCCTGTTCAATTTTCACTTCCATATCTATGTATCATCTTCCGCTTGTGGTAAATTACTGTCAAGGTGTTTGCGTTCTTCAAGTTGTTTCAGTTTTGTACTGTCAAATGTGACATCTCTGCCTACTGGCGTTTTACTTAACTCTTTCAGTCCCAAGCAAAAAAGTGGGTTTGGCCCAAGCAAAAATGGCCACCCCAGTGCGTTTTTATTGTTGTTGTTTGGAAATAGTTTTTTAAAATGTTCGTATGCATAAATAACCAAAAGTCCAAAATGGATGGCTATACATTAAGAAAATAGCGTTTTCGAGTTGTCAAAATTAGAAAACAGCCCTAGAAAGGATCAAGAGATATTAAAGCCAGTATACTGTTGATCGGGCCAAATGGGTCTAGAAGGAAGTACAGTATACTGGCTGTTGGGACTTAAAGAGTTAATGTTAATACTGAAGTCTGCTGCTTTGACCTTCACGTCATGCTTTAGGCACCTGGTGGTTTTAAGAATATATATCTTCAATTCCAAGTTAAGTCAGTCCTACTGTATGGTGCTGAAACATGAAGAACAATAAACACAACAGTCAAGAAGTTACTTTTTTAATGGATGCTTGCGTAGAATGGAAAGATAGAAATAATATGACAGGATCAACAATGTGGAACTGATGACAAGAAACCAGACACGAGCCACTTGAACCACAGGAAGAGAAGAAGACGATGGTGATGGACTTGACACACAATGTGAGGAAATCAGCAGATAGCATAACCAGACAGTCCCTATTCTGGAATCCACAGGGTAAGAGACGTTGAGGTATTTTAAAAAAACACACACAAGGAGAAAAAACTGGGGACAGAAATGAAAATGATGAGAAAGACACGGAGAGTCCTGGAGCTGATGGCACGCGACATGAGGACTTAGCACGTGTTTGTTGAAGGCAACTCAGACTCCAAAAGTTTCTCCGTTTCGCCAAGCCGTTCCTTCAGTCCAGCTCCGCCGATGTTTTACTCGTACGGCAATGGTTTTTTAAGTTACTAAAAATGGTATTCCCACAGAAGATACTGCCGTGGGGGTGAAGCGTTTGAGACTGCAACTATATTAGATCTCAGGTTTATGAGGTAGGGGATGACAGGTTCACTTCATCGCTGCCTCTGCCTTCCTTAACTCAAGATCAGTCAGGTGTACATCTATAAACGTATGGGTAGACTAGAGCCTGAAGCTATCAGGTTTCCAACCCGGTGACTCTGCTTCCAGACGCAAGCACTCTAACCACCTGCCAGTCAAAGCTCCGTTAATTTATTTAATGTTGTCTTTAGTTTCTCCCATGCTCCTTCGGTATTGTCCTTACCCTTTTCTAGACTATGCACAGATTTTCTCATCCGAGTGTGATCTCTTCTTTTACGTCTGGCTCTTTTAGCTTTCTTGTTTTTAAAACGGCAAGCTTGTTTTGCGCCGAATGTTTTCAAAGATATGCGACATCAGGCCGCTGGTCTGTCTCCAGGAAGATAATTGGAATCATAATGGCATCTCTTAACCAGGGTTTCGTAACCTGTTTTGTGCCTTGGACACCTCTGATTGTCTGATGAAGGCTATGGACCCCTTTGATTGTCTGATGAAGACTATGGACCCCTTTGATTGTCTGATGAAAGTTATGAATCCCTTCTTGGTGAGAAAAGAAAACTGTACATTTTAAATTTAGGTTACGTGCACGGACCCCCCTAGAACGCTGTGACGTACGTCTAAGTATGACAAATGAATTTCCCTGACTCGATGGATGAAAACAGAATATTGGCCTCTCATAACTTTAGAACCCCTGATCATCTGTTGTAACTTTTACCGGCATGCAACATTTCCAGGAGAACCTTACACGCTGGATCATTAATATGTAGCCTGCTATCTTATGCGAACGTTTGAGATCGCATGGCCTTTGATGGGAGATTAAATCCCGCCCACAACCATTTCTGAGAACGATTTATAGCAATCTTTCCCTTAACGCCGGCCCAAAAAAAGGACGGGCCATAGACTCACTCCTGTTTCTAGAGCAATAAACAGCAGATCATTTTCTTACCTGGCTGTCACCCCGCCTGGTGGGAGTTGCCAAAGCTCTCAGAACAGCGGTACCATCAAAGAACAGGCTGATCTTCAGAATTCAACGTGGAGCGGCCGCGATCTAAAGAATCAGGAACTTTCAGCTCACAGAGTTAGCTTCTCGGGAAATTTTCGCACTCTTATGCGAGCAGCCTGAGACGGAAGGAAATCGGTAGACCGGGGGAATCGTAGGAATTGCAACGGTTAACACCACGGCGAGGTATCTCGAATTTTGCTCAAGTTCAAGAAAGGTGCGAAAATTTAACACGCCCCATTCAAG
The DNA here is from genome assembly GCA_024509875.1 of Oreohelix idahoensis. Classification (NCBI taxonomy): domain Eukaryota; kingdom Metazoa; phylum Mollusca; class Gastropoda; order Stylommatophora; family Oreohelicidae; genus Oreohelix; species Oreohelix idahoensis. The sequence continues at coordinate 181,963 of JAMPIV010020142.1, read as the reverse complement.
TTACATTCGAGTAGTATAAATAGAGAACTCCGAAAAACTGCATTTTATCGTTCGCTCTGACAGAATCCTAGTTGCACTAGCATAGTCGGATTCCTGCTGGATTTCATCTACCTTCGTGACTATTGGAGTGTATTCTTTCTGTGCAGACGGTAATTTATACATTAGCTTCGAGTGATCAGTGGTCGAGTTATTTCAATTGATTTCAATGGATTGTGGTGTAAATTTAACCTTATTAAATAAACCCATTTTCAAAGTTCTAGTGCAAACTAATGTTACAGCTAAAAGTATTTCCTAATACAATTGACGCGTAAATTTATTTTGCAGACGTTAAAGAGAATTATAACTTTAATACAGTTTAGTTCTTATGGATAGATGGGCTTTTAATTATTTTTAACTCACGGGAAGTTTTCCTGATTTGTTAATTGACGACGCTAATAAGTAAATAGGCTAACTGTAATTTATCGCGTCAGATTATAATATGATTTGTAATGCATTTCTTGTTTTGATTATCTTTCATTCAGAACGATCATTCAACCTGCATCCCAGCAATTATTAATTATATACAGAGTTCTGCCAAACTCAATTCGATAACTCCAGTAACATATGAACTTTTTAAAGCTAAACTTGTGGCGACCTGTAATGGGCCCCGCTCCTCTGAACGTAACTGAGAATACAGCCATTCAAGAAACACTTTAAAAATACTAGTTCATATAGAGTCCTTAAAGAAAACTGGAAGCAGAACATATTTTATTCACTGCCCCTATTTGTGAAGAAAAAGCATCGATCTACCTGAACACTATCTGTCACGTATATTCAGTGAATTTTAATCCCTTCTTCCCCCCCCCCCCCCCGAAGAAGAACTTACCTCAGTGTTTTTCTTAACTTGTGACATTATGGAAAAAGGAAGTTATCTCCACCAGCTGTGCCAATTTTAGGAACCACACCATACCTCACGCCTAGCCAAGTGCCTGTGACATTCTTTAGGAACTTTATCTAATAAATAAACAGTACCGTTAAACTTCAACGTCCAGCGATTTCGGGACACTTTGTTAACTTCAACAAACCCCAAATCTGGGGCTGTACACGGAAGAAAAATACTTTTACCTAAGCCAAGGTTTAGTGCTGTTTTTTGATGTATTTCCTATGAAGTGCCAGAATTCACCTTTCGGTAAGTCTCCGTGTGTGTTTGTGGGGATGGCCAGCCCTAGTGTGTTTTTTTGAATGAAAGGAGATTTATCTTTTCTTTACCCTTTTAATTAGTTCGACCTTGTACTAAGGTGCATTATATTCCTTGTACGGGATCTCTCCTAGCGGGATTGGGTAACTGTGTTCATTTCCCCCTCCCGTAAAATTTGTTGATTTAAAGGGAGACAATTGAGAACCCTAGCTTTTCCTCTACACCCCCCCCCCCTTTACTGTAACCCCTTGCCTCAGAGTAATAAATTTACCAGTGGGTTAAATTGCCTATCTCTGATCACCCTCCCCCCCCCCTTCTTGTCTTTGGGACCGGGTTTTGTCTGTTAGTAAATATAAATGGGAAACGGTGGATGGGATATTTCTCCTCAAAACCCCCCCCCCCCTTCCCTTATCATATTTGTATTCTGTAACCTTTGATTTTTGACTGTAAATGTACAATTATGTGTGAGTCCTTTATGATAATAAAGGTATTAATCATTAATTGTGTTGGTTGTCGGTTGGCCTAAAACTCCAAACATTTCCATCTGTGTAGGTTGTATTCATGTACGTTGAGCGACAGAATCACCAAATCGGTGAGCGCGCCTGAGCGACTGGAACTGACAAACAATTGTTTGTGCAGAAGAGAGATAGGAGTAGTCTGTGAGAAAACAGATATTGTCGTAATAAGAGACTGTCCTTGCTCCTTCCCAGCGCTTGTGAATCTACTACCTCATTCTCCTAAATCCTTATTCTCACAGAGCCTTCAATACCACTTTACACTCTAAAGGGACCAATATTCATCAGCACCCTCTCAGATAAAAATTACGACAATATATGGTTAGCTCGTTCGAGATTCTGAACTTAGTTAAATAGAGTGTGGTTGATTGTCTTTGTGGGGTCCAAATGGGGCAGTGATGCGCAATACAAGACTCAACATGTCTCTTAGCCTCTCCTGCCCAAGTCTACCTCACCTACTCGTGGTGGACCCCGTTATACCCAGTAATCTTGCCGAAGGTTGGGTATCAACCCCAGCGGGAGGCAAGATGGGACAGCAAACGAGGTAAAGGCAAAATCAAATCCCCCAGCCAGAGGGGGAGGCATGAGCACACTCTGCCTTAAGAAACAGGTGCTGAAGTCAGATGTACCAGGCCAGGAGGCGCACCAGCAACCATGGTACCATGCAACCCGCTTTGGTTTAATATGTCTACACAACAGATGTCAAAAAATTATCGTTATGGTGCTCGCCCTGTGAAGTCCCTCCAGGCAGGAGCAGTGCCGGATTCTGAGCCTCGACAGAATCCACCCTCAGCTACTGGAGGTCTCCTTAGTCCGCCAAATGGAGCCAGGAGGCGGAAGGAGAAAGTAACTGGCCAACCAGATAAGACGACGGCCCCTCTGAATGTCATGCATTGGAATGCAGAGGGAGTCAACAACAAAAAGACTGAACTAGAGAATACCCTATTTCGGAAAGAAATTAGCATATGCTGCATACAAGAAACCCACCTACAGGAAGGAAAACATTTTAAGATACGGGGCTATCAATGCTTCAGAGTTGACAGAAAAGATCGGAAGAAGGGTGGCATACTAACACTGATAAGGAATAACCTCAACGCTATAGAATCCAAGACATATAAAGAAGGTGCAGAATACCAAGTAATCCATCTAAAACATAACACTCTGGAACTGGATCTCCTAAACTTCTACTGCCCCAATGACATACCACTGAACATGACTAGCATAGATGTCCCCATTGGCAACTTCATAGCGGTGGGTGACTTCAACAGCCATTCCCAAAGCTGGGGATACAACCAGCTAGATAGAAGGGGCGAAGAGATAGAAAACTGGCAAGACGACAATAACCTAACCCTTCTAAACAACCCTAATGATCCTCCAACCTTTTACTCCAGAAGATGGCAAAGCACCTCTACTCCAGACCTGGCATTCTGCACACCTGATTTGGCTGGGATAGTGGAAAGGGAAATAGGAGAACAACTCGGTGGAAGTGATCATCGTCCTGTATTCATCAAAATTAATAGAACAATAAATACAAGTCCAAGTCAGCCAAGATGGAATTATAAAAAAGCAAATTGGTCCATTTATCAACACAGAGCAAATCTGCTTACAAAAGATATTAAGGTACTAGACAGAGACATTAACAGAGTCATCTGGGATTTTAATAATGGAGTACTCAAGGCAGCAAAGGAGACAATACCGAGAGGAGCGAGGAAGAACTATGTACCATATTGGTCCAACACACTACAAAACCTACATGAAGATATGAATGAAGCAAGGCACACTGCAGAGGTACAACCATCCCAACAGAACCATATCATGCTACAAAAGGCAAAAGCAAAATTCATTAAAGGAAAGCTAGAAGCCCAGAGGAGAAGCTGGAGGGAAAAAACATATAAACTAAACCTTGAAAAGGAAGGGAGAAAGTTGTGGAAACTCACTAAACAATTGAATGACGATAACAATTCTCAACGACAAACCATTACACTAGACGATGCAGGGAAACTATATACCGGCAAACAAGCAGCAGACATATTTGCGGAATCCTACAGAAATGAAAGTAACATCTCCGTCAATTTACGCAGACAACGAGACATTCGTCAAGAAATAATCCACACTAGAACTAATGGAAACAGTCCGGACGTTATGTCCAAACCTTTCAATATGGACGAGTTAAAAACAGCCGTGTGGAAACTTAAAGACAGGAAATCACCAGGCCCGGATGGTATAACCAACGAAATGCTAAAACACCTAGGATATACAGCAATGAGCAAACTGTTGCAAATATACAACTACAGTTGGATGACAGGCAGTGTGCCACAGATATGGAGAGAGGCGCTCATGTGTCCCATCATAAAGAAAGGAAAAGACAACAGGAAGGCCACCAGCTACAGACCAATAAGCCTAACAAGCTGTGTATGTAAGACAATGGAGAGGATGATCAACAGAAGATTGAAATGGTACTTGGAATCCGAGAAAATTTTAGTGCCAGAACAAGCAGGGTTTAGAGAGTGCAGCAGCACAGAAGACCAAATCACATACCTGTCACAGATCGTTGAAGATGCCTTCCAAGAAAAGAGAAAAGTCTTTACCCTATGGATAGATCTCCAAAAAGCTTTTGACAAAGTATGGAAAGACGGGTTAATAGTAAAACTGCAAAGTAACGGAATCAAGGGTAATATGAGAAAATGGATCCAGTCGTTCCTACACAATCGGAAAGCAAGAGTCACTATGGAAGGTCACAACAGCAAGAAAATCCTCCTAAAACATGGAGTTCCTCAAGGCTCAGTATTGTCTCCCACCCTGTTCCTTGTATTCATCAATGACCTCATCCACGATCTGCCACAAGGTGTGAGAGCTGCCCTATACGCTGACGACTTGGTGGTGTGGTGTGTAGAAGAACATCTAACTATCGCTAATAAGCGAATACAAAGGGCAGCAGACAACATAGCAGCATGGGCAGAGAAATGGATGGTGCAGATCAACGCTGAAAAATCATCAACAACACTTTTCACGCTCTCCAACAAAGACAAAGCAGGAGAGATACGACTTGGAAATATACATGTCCAAACAGATGAGGAACCGGTGTACTTGGGCATTACATTAGATAAGAGAATGACATGGAGGCACCACATCGAGAGAACAGAGGCTAAAGCGAGAAGAAAACTTTCCATACTGAGGAAAATAGCTGGATCAAGTTGGGGAGCTAACGAAACAACACTAAAGAAAGTGTATACAGGTGCAATAAGACCTATATTAGAGTACGGATCAGCAGCATGGTCTACAGCAGCCAAATCACACCTACAAGCCTTAGATAAAGTACAAAATCAAGCGCTTAGGTTGATCACGGGTGCCATGAAGACCACACCAATAAATGAAATGGAAAAAATCACAGGCATTCCACCTTTATTATACAGACGAGACACTAAGACCCTGATCCAAGCAGAAAAGTACAAGAACATGCCCGCACATCCAATGAAAACTAGATTTGGAGATTTAGCCAGTGGGAGGTTGAAGAGAAGCAGTTTTTGTGCATCGGTCCAAAAAACTAATTAGAACATACAAGGATGAACTACCAGACATCACTAAGGAAATAACTCCCACACTCCTCCCAACCCCATGGGAACAACATCAAAATTTCAGTATTAAGACCTCCATAACTACCACCTGCCCCATGGGAGAGCTAAATACTCTCCAAAGGAAAATAGCAGCATGTGACATGATTGAAGAACTATACCCCAGAGAAGCATGGATCCAAGTATATACTGATGGATCTGCAACCAGAGCAGTGAAGAACGGAGGCGCAGGAGTTTATGTGGTCTATCCAGACAAAGAAAATGAATCCACCTGTTCACCTACTGGAATATTCTGTTCAAACTATGCTGCTGAAGTACAGGCCATAAGCATTGCTGCAGGAATAATAAATAACACAATAAGCCAATGTCAGCAGGTTGTATTCCTTACCGATGCAATGTCAGTTCTGCAAGCCCTCAACAGTGATAAACTGCCAGAATTAAACAAAGTCCTATGCGAAGTAAATATCAAAAGAAGGGTAGTGCTACAGTGGATACCATCACACTGTGGCATACCAGGAAATGAGAGAGCAGATATGTTAGCAAAAGAGGGAGCAACACAGGAACAAAAAGAACAAACAATCACATTCCAGGAAAAGAAGACCCTTATCAAGGCCATCAGGAAAATTGATCAACAAAGAGACAACTATCAATATCTTGATCGAGCAAAACAGGTGATCCTGTTCCGTATGAGAACAGGACACAACAGACTGAACAGTCACTTATACAGACTGAGATTGGTCCCATCACCCCTATGTACGTGTGGACAGGCAGCACAGACAGCCGAACACATCCTGCAAGACTGCCACATGCTTAGTCAATTGCGAACTGAACATTGGCCCACAGAGACGCACATCCACACAAAGCTGTTTGGGAGTCTTGAAGAACTTTCAACCACAGCAACATACATCCAGAAAACCGGACTTCTTGTGTAGACATTTCTAAACAACAGCGAACGAGAAGAAGAAGAAGATTGTCTTTGTGAAGTAGGGTATAATCTTTAAAAGTATTACTTCCCCTAGACCAAGCCGTTCAGTATTTTGGGCCAACCACACAATAATTAAGACAGGTTTGTTTTTCCACAGGAACAGGCAGTTAGTGATAATAAAAGATTGTCACATTTGTATTCTCTGGCAGAGGGAATTGAAAATTTTTGGTTATATAATTGCTGGGACTGCGTGATTGTTTTACAATCACTAAAGGTTATGAAGCGTTTGAGTTGAGCTAAGCTAAAGACGGATTGTTCTGATTTTTTAAAATTAAGTTAACTACGTCTCATCTCAAAAATTGTCTTCAGGGACGGAGTTTGTTGTTAGAGAATTAACATTTTCTGGGAATTTTTTTTTTTTTTTTTTTCCTTTTATATTGTTTAATATAAATTTTTCTCTACTGTTAGTAAGAGTAGATTCTTTTCTAGTGTAACTTACCATTTAATTGGCATAGTTGCTTGCGTTACGAGTCTTAAGTGACAATAATAGCGGCGATAAGTTAACACACGAGGTCATTCAGTAAATTTTTATTTTACTTTGGTTTTTCTCGTAGCGGCTTTGAGTTTTTTCCCTTCTTGTTCCACCTTACTATTCTCTAGTCTTAGAAGCATCCAGTTCTTTGACAATGGCTGAGAGAATTAGGATAAGATCCATTTTGAGACAGGAAGCGAAAGACTCAGGATTAGACACAGAAGCCGCGAATCTGTTTATCAACCAGGAACTGCAAAGGTATGACGCGGAGGAAGAGAGGGCAGAAGCTAGGAAGAAAGAAGCGGGCGATCGTCAATTGGAGCAGAAGAAAATTGAGGCAGAGATGGACGCCCGCAGGGAAAGAGAGAGAGACAAGGAAAGACAGCATGAATTAGCGCTCAAGGCTTTAGAGAGTCGGAGTGCCTCTACTTCAAATAATGGAGAGCCGTCTTCGCCCCATTCTCAAACAAGAGATCTCTCCAGCACTCAGTCTGCCCAATTAACTGCGATGTCTTTTGCTTTAGAGTCTTTTCCTAGCCCTAACGAAAAAATTGACAGCTACCTAGAAAAATTCGAAAGGCTCGCAAATCTGTATGGGTTAGAGAGTTCCCGCTGGGCACTTAAACTCTCGACGTCACTAAAAGCGAATGCTTATGACGTATACACAAAGCTGGGACCGAACCAACATGATTACGACATGCTTAAGAAGGCCTTGCTAGAGCGGTTCGAAATGACCGCCCGAAAATTTCTGCAAATGTTCAGAAACAGCCGAAAAGAGAGCACGGAAACATTCCCCCAATTCTCTTCACGTCTCACGGGCTATTTGACAAAGTGCATTGAATTATCTGACCTACCTCTTACATATGAGGGACTACTTGAACTTTTTCTTGTGGAACAGATAAAGGCAACTCTGTCAAACGAAACCCGTAGATTTTTGGCTGAACAGGGCGCAGTCAGGCTTGAGGACATACTCAATAAGGCCGAACGCTATACCAATGCAATGGCCGAACTTCCCAGCACTAAACGTAAACCCACAGATGAGCCATCTCGTAAACAAAATCTAGAGCAGTCATCCTATTCCTCTAATTCCTCTCAGAATTATAACCAACGAGAAAATAATACCCAGAGACCTCCCCAGGAAAAATCGAAATTCTACAAAACCCGATACCCCCCCCCCCCCCCAACAACAATTCTGATCAACCCACCAAGCCTACGTGGCAGCGCGGCCACCAAGGTCAAGGAAAAGGGAAGACCCCTACACCAGGAACGTCTGATCAGGGCAAACAAACCGGTTCAAACCGCGTTGGATGTTTGCATACAGCCTCGAAAGGTAGAATCAATGTCAGTGATTCTCAACCTGAGGGGGACCGACCCTCAACTCGAGGAACTGTAATTTTGAATGGTACCTCAACCACTTGTCTCTTTGACACTGGATTAAGTTTTAGTTGTATTGTTGCTAGACACCTAGTCAAACCAGGTCAGGAGACAGAGGAAACCGTCAAACTTAGTGGAGTGTTTAAGAGTGATGCGCCCAGGACGCTTCCTATCGCACTGGTAGAAATACACTCTGACTTTGTCAGAGGAGTTATAAAAGCGGCCATTATGGATGATCCTATCTACCCAGTTATCCTGGGATGTAGATATGTGTTTATTGGGAGACCAAAGGAGCCGATTGTGGCAGCGGTAACCACAAGAGGGCAAGCCAAGAAGGAGAAGGAGCCTGCGCCAAATTTGTTGCCGAACGAACTGAAGGAGGCGCAACAAAAGGACCCTACTCTGGAGCTCTGCTTTAAAAAACTGCCCATGGCTAAGGACCCCAGACACAACGGAGACATCTTTTCTAAGGATGGCGTATTGTATCGTAGAACGGGAAACCCGGACACGGGGAATAACCAGCTCCTAGTTCCGACGCAGTACCGAAGCCAGATCTTAGAGATGGGGCACTCTCTTCCCTTTAGCGGACATATGGGACAAAACGCCACTATTCAGCGAATAAAAACCCACTATTGGTGGCCAGGAATGAACTCTGACATTGTCAGGTATGTGAAATCCTGCGCCCATTGCCAACGGGTAGCACCCAAGCACTTGACACCCCCAGTACCTATGGGGCAAATGCCAATAGTAGGGACTCCATTTGAACGGGTTGCTGTCGACATTATTGGTCCTCTGGAAAAGACCAAAAGAAGGAACAGGTTCATCCTGACTTTAGTCGACACTTGCACAATGTGGGCCGAAGCTGTACCGCTAACATGCATAGATTCCAAGCATGTTGCAGAAGCCCTCGTGCAAATCTTTACACGGTTGGGATTCCCTCAACAAGTTTTGACGGACAATGGATCCCAATTCCGTAGCCTGTTAATGGAGGAGATCTTTAAGATCTTGAGGGCCAAACATATCCACACAAGTCCCTACCATCCGGCCGGAAATGGGCTCGTGGAACGTTTTTAATGGCAGCCTCACCACCATGTTACGTAAGCTGGGTCAGGAGAAACCGGAAGACTGGGACCTATATATATCGGCTGCCTTATTCGCCTACCGAGAGGTTCCCCAAGCGTCTACGGGATTCCCGCCTGCTACACTTTTATTTGGCAGACCTATAAAGGGGCCATTAGAAGCCTTACTTCGGTCCCTGACAGACCAAAAGGCTGACGAGACAGTCGTCTCTGCAAGCAAGTATGTATCTGAGCTCAAGGAAAGGCTAAAGCTAGGATGGGATCTAGCTACAACCAACCTTACGAAAGCCCGCGCTAAACACGCTAAAAGATACAACAAAGCTGCAAAAGAGAGAGAGCTCCAACCAGGGGAGAAAGTTTTGTTGCTACTCCCAACCGGAAGCAATAAACTTCGCATCGGATGGCAAGGGCCGTTTACCGTCCTTAAAAAGATCTCACGTACCAATTACAAGATCTCCATCAAAGGAAAGGAGAAGGTCTTCCACATAAATCTGCTAAAGAAATATTTGGAAAGACCGGTGCCATCCTCCGAGCATCTCCTGGCTGTCGCCATAGCAACGGAAGACGAGGAAGATGATGATGGTTGCATGGAGTATCCACTGCAACCCACAGAATCCTTTAAAGATGTCAAGTTCGGCGACAATCTCTCACCAGAACAACAAGAAGAAACCAGAGCTCTACTAAAACAGTACAGTGCAGTCTTAACGGATGTACCTGGTCGAACAAATCTCATTGAATTTGATATGAAATTATCAAACGAGACCCCTGTTCAAACCAGAGTTTACCCCATCCCGTACGCTAAAGCGGATGCACTTCGCGGAGAAATAGACAAGCTGCGTCAGGCAGGAATTATCAGTGAGTCTACATCTCATTACAGCTCGAATGTAGTGCTGTTGCAGAAGCCCAATAAGGAAGTTCGGCTGTGCATCGATTACCGGTTGCTAAACGCTGTAACGGAATTCCAGCCTGAACCGCTCCAAACTGCTTCTGAGTTGTTCACCAAGCTCAGCAAAGCAAAGATCTTCTCCAAGATTGACCTCAGTAAAGGTTATTATCAAATACCAGTCAAGGAGGAAATTAAACCTTTGTTAGCTTTCAGCACTAGCGAAGGACATTACACATTTAATGTGATGCCGTTCGGTTTGCATAACGCACCAGGAGTGTTCACCAGGATGATGAGGAAGCTTCTAGAGCCTTTGCAAAGTCCCCATATCCATAATTTCATGGATGACATATTAATTGCATCGGAAACCTATGAAGAACATATTGCTACGGTTGCTATGCTCCCCAGGAGACTACAGGAAACGGGTCTCACAGCCAGACCTAGCAAATGTCTCATCGGGTTTGAACAGTTAGACTTCCTGGGGCATACTATTTCTCACGGATGCAGTTGGCCTATTAAGAAGAACGTGGAGAAAATTGTGGCAGCAAAAAGACCCCGAACGAAGAAAGACGTACGTTCCTTCATATCGCTATGTGCATACTATCAAAAATACATCCAGAACTTCAACGGACTGACAGCACCTCTGACTGACCTCACCAAGAAAGGTTGTCCTGATAAGGTCATGTGGAATCAAAAGTGCGAACATGCATACAGCACTTTGAAAGGACAGTTGTCGGCATACCCCATCCTAAGGTTACCTGACCTTAAGAAACCTTTCATACTGAGAGTTGATGCGTCAGGTCAGGGCATCGGGTCAACATTGCTGCAAGCCGATGACAGTGACCTGAACATGCTATTTCCAGTTGCCTATGGCAGTCGGAAACTGAATAAAGCGGAACGCAACTACAGTGTCGTTGAAAGAGAATGTCTCGCTCTGATTCATGGCATCAGACGCCATCATGAGTTTCTGTATGGTACTTCTTTCACGGTGCAAACAGACCATGCTACACTAGCTTTCCTGGGTGCCAAGAAGGAATTCAACGCAAGGATAATGCGTTGGGCCTTGCTATTGAGTGTTTATTCCTTCAAAGTGGAATATATTCCAGGAAAACAGAATGTCGGAGCTGACTTCTTGAGTAGAAACTGGACCACGGAGGAAGAGGAGAAAATCGACGATGCCAATCATCCTAAAGCTACCGATCAGGGCAGCTTCATTGTCATAAATGAAACATGAAAACGAGTTTCCATGTCTCAAAAGTGGGGACGATTGTGACGTACGTCTAAGTATGACAAATGAATTTCCCTGACTCGATGGATGAAAACAGAATATTGGCCTCTCATAACTTTAGAACCCCTGATCATCTGTTGTAACTTTTACCGGCATGCAACATTTCCACGAGAACCTTACACGCTGGATCATTAATATGTAGCCTGCTATCTTATGCGAACGTTTGAGATCGCATGGCCTTTGATGGGAGATTAAATCCCGCCCACAACCATTTCTGAGAACGATTTATAGCAATCTTTCCCTTAACGCCGGCCCAAAAAAAAGGACGGGCCATAGACTCACTCCTGTTTCTAGAGCAATAAACAGCAGATCATTTTCTTACCTGGCTGTCAATCCGCCTGGTGGGAGTTGCCAAAGCTCTCAGAACAGCGGTACCATCAAAGAACAGGCTGATCTTCAGAATTCAACGTGGAGCGGCCGCGATCTAAAGAATCAGGAACTTTCAGCTCACAGAGTTAGCTTCTCGGGAAATTTTCGCACTCTTATGCGAACAGCCTGAGACGGAAGGAAATCGGTAGACCGGGGGAATCGTAGGAATTGCAACGGTTAACACCACGGCGAGGTATCTCGAATTTTGCTCAAGTTCAAGAAAGGTGCGAAAATTTAACACGCCCCATTCAAGTTACATTCGAGTAGTATAAATAGAGAACTCCGAAAAACTGCATTTTATCGTTCGCTCTGACAGAATCCTAGTTGCACTAGCATAGTCGGATTCCTGCTGGATTTCATCTACCTTCGTGACTATTGGAGTGTATTCTTTCTGTGCAGACGGTAATTTATACATTAGCTTCGAGTGATCAGTGGTCGAGTTATTTCAATTGATTTCAATGGATTGTGGTGTAAATTTAACCTTATTAAATAAACCCATTTTCAAAGTTCTAGTGCAAACTAATGTTACAGCTAAAAGTATTTCCTAATACAATTGACGCGTAAATTTATTTTGCAGACGTTAAAGAGAATTATAACTTTAATACAGTTTAGTTCTGTATGGATAGATGGGCTTTTAATTATTTTTAACTCACGGGAAGTTTTCCTGATTTGTTAATTGACGACGCTAATAAGTAAATAGGCTAACTGTAATTTATCGCGTCAGATTATAATATGATTTGTAATGCATTTCTTGTTTTGATTATCTTTCATTCAGAACGATCATTCAACCTGCATCCCAGCAATTATTAATTATATACCGAGTTCTGCCAAACTCAATTCGATAACTCCAGTAACATATGAACTTTTTAAAGCTAAACTTGTGGCGACCTGTAATGGGCCCCGCTCCTCTGAACGTAACTGAGAATACAGCCATTCAAGAAACACTTTAAAAATACTAGTTCATATAGAGTCCTTAAAGAAAACTGGAAGCAGAACATATTTTATTCACTGCCCCTATTTGTGAAGAAAAAAGCATCGATCTACCTGAACACTATCTGTCACGTATATTCAGTGAATTTTAATCCCTTCTTCTCCCCCCCCCCCCCCCCCCCCACCCCCCGAAGAAGAACTTACCTCAGTGTTTTTCTTAACTTGTGACATTATGGAAAAAGGAAGTTATCTCCACCAGCTGTGCCAATTTTAGGAACCACACCATACCTCACGCCTAGCCAAGTGCCTGTGACATTCTTTAGGAACTTTATCTAATAAATAAACAGTACCGTTAAACTTCAACGTCCAGCGATTTCGGGACACTTTGTTAACTTCAACAAACCCCAAATCTGGGGCTGTACACGGAAGAAAAATACTTTTACCTAAGCCAAGGTTTAGTGCTGTTTTTTGATGTATTTCCTATGAAGTGCCAGAATTCACCTTTCGGTAAGTCTGCGTGTGTGTTTGTGGGGATGGCCAGCCCTAGTGTGTTTTTTTGAATGAAAGGAGATTTATCTTTTCTTTACCCTTTTAATTAGTTCGACCTTGTACTAAGGTGCATTATATTCCTTGTACGGGATCTCTCCTAGCGGGATTGGGTAACTGTGTTCATTTCCCCCTCCCGTAAAATTTGTTGATTTAAAGGGAGACAATTGAGAACCCTAGCTTTTCCTCTCCCCCCCCCCCCCCCCCCCCTTTACTGTAACCCCTTGCCTCAGAGTAATAAATTTACCAGTCTTTGGGACCGGGTTTTGTCTGTTAGTAAATATAAACGGGAAACGGTGGATGGGATATTTCTCCTCAACCCCCCCCCCCCCCCCCCCCTCTTCCCTTATCATATTTGTATTCTGTAACCTTTGATTTTTGACTGTAAATGTACAATTATGTGTGAGTCCTTTATGATAATAAAGGTATTAATCATTAATTGTGTTGGTTGTCGGTTGGCCTAAAACTCCAAACATTTCCATCTGTGTAGGTTGTATTCATGTACGTTGAGCGACAGAATCACCAAATCGGTGAGCGCGCCTGAGCGACTGGAACTGACAAACAATTGTTTGTGCAGAAGAGAGATGGGAGTAGTCTGTGAGAAAACAGATATTGTCGTAATAAGAGACTGTCCTTGCTCCTTCCCAGCGCTTGTGAATCTACTACCTCATTCTCCTAAATCCTTATTCTCACAGAGCCTTCAATATCACTTTACACTCTAAAGGGACCAATATTCATCAGCACCCTCTCAGATAAAAATTACGACAAACGCAATGACCACAGGTCAAGAAACCTTGTCTTTAACCCTTCCTCTCCGATAGACGTAAACGTTTAAATTCTATATGTGACGCCCCGGGTTGTTCCATTTGTAACATACGTAGATGCGTCTTTGTACAGATTAAGCAGCTATCGTTACTCATTCAGTTTAAATGCCGGCAGTTCAACAAATTAATGGCTTCTAATGAAAAACTTAAATTTAACTGAAGACGTCGACCTCTACTATATTTTTCAGTGTTAGATCTACTGTTTACTGGTGCAACAGTACATGAAGGTATGGGACATTATATCATATACCAGTGGTTCCCAGCCTGGGCTCCGGGGATCTCTATGAGTCTGCAACAAGGAAAGAGAGTGTCTGCAATGTACTGAAGAAATATTTCACACAATATTAAAATCAAGAACATATTTAATGTGGAGCCAGACCTGCAACTTAAAATATCGTCTTTGGAGACAAACATTCGGATGCTTGCTGCTGCGAAACAAGATTAACCGTTCCATTGAACTATCCCAGTGTCATCACTGAAGAACTGTAAATAATTAAATACATATAATCACTACTGAGTCACAATTTCAGATGACCTGACTTTTAATAAATGATTTCTTATGTCGAAGATAAAGACAGTAGAAAGCTACAACACAGAGCGACAGCAGTAAAAATCGACGAAATTAAGCACAAAGCACGACCAAAACAAAGCTAATGGGCAATTTCATATCGTGATAGGGGAATAAACAAAAGTCGGCAGCAACAATGATGAACAACGCTAAGGATATGAAGTTGCGGAGATAGCATAAATCTATACTGACATCTTATTAGTGAAGATTTAACTATTCATATAATAGAAACATATTATTTACTGTACTATATTATAGCACTATCACCAACCAAGAACTGCTAACTCGGAGTTACCAAGAAGACATGCGCACCACCATAGCGGGTAGATGCTGGAATTGGGTTGGCCACATCCTCAGAAAGACCCTGACACTATCACGAGAACTGCCATGCTATGAACTGCAGAATGAAAGCGAAAGCGAGGCCGACCAAAAGCTACTTGGCGGAAAACTGTGGAGACACAAATGCAAAGCATGAACCAGAGCTGGGGCACCATAGGATGGATGGCTGCCGACCAAGTTAGATGGAGGCAGTCTGTTGCTGCCCTATAAGATGCCACCAGGCATGATCGTCGCTGATTGCACTGTCAGCCAGTGGCGAAGGACCAAAGTAGAAGCAAATATTATAACTGCTGAGGACCTTTTTTGCCATTTGGCGAACTAGGCGGTCAACCAGGACGGCAAAATCGAATGAACTAAATAATTTATATTATTTTTAAAATTCGTAATTCCAAGAAAAAAAATCGCCTATTTTCTGTGGCCCTTCTACACTATTGTAAATGAGTGTGTGTATATATACATACACACACACACACACATAAATATATATATATATGTATCATCATCATCATCATAACCCTCCACTCCCAAAGGAGCATAGGCCTTCAACAAACACATGCCAAGTCCTCCTGTCACGTGCCATCATCTCAAGTTCTTTCCACGTTCTCATCATTTTCACCTCTGTTTCCAGCTCTCTTCTCCATGTGCTTCTTGGTCTACCTCTGCCTCTCTTGCCCTGTGGGTTCCAGAACAAGGACTGCCTTGTAATGCTATCAGCAGGTTTCCTCAATGTGTGTCCTATCCATCGCCATCGTCTTCTTCTCATCTCTTGTTCTACTGGCACTTGTCTAGTTCTTGTCATCAGTTCCACGTTGGTAACCTTGTCATACCACTTTAATCCCTCTATTCTACGCAAGCACCCATTTATGAAAGTCTGTAGCTTTTTGGTTGTTGTCTTTGTTGTTCTCCATGTCTCAGAGCCATACAATAAGACTGACTTCACATTTGAGTTGAAGATTCTTATTTTCGTGTTGGATCCGATTTCTCTTGATCTCCATATATTTCCCAATGCAACGAAAGCTTCTCTTGCTTTTTGTATTCTTATTTTGATATCACTGTCCGTCCCTCCAACTTTGTCTATATTGCTGCCAAGATATGTGTACGATTCTACATCTTGTATTGGTGCTTCTTCAAGTTCAACCCTGTTAGCATTACCTGCATTGTGATTGATAGAAGGCAGAATATTGAATCAGAAATAAAGAATTGACGATTTTAAAAATGATATTCAAACAGATGTTGGAGAGGAAGAGAAGATTGTGTATTCTTTCAAGATGGTGGACGGGAAAGGTGTGTGTTTGGCTTGGTAAGGACCATCTTCATTGCACACGGACAACTCTATCAGTGCTCCGATCTCCTCCCTTAGATCACATAAGAAGGATCTCAGGACAGTGCACGAACTCAGTCACCGTCGAGTATCCCAGTGTGTGTATACAGGAATCACACATTCTATAAATATTTTTGTGGTGGGTAAGTTTTCTAAAACTTTGCTAGGGCAACGGTCGTATGGCCTATTGTTTACGATTTCCAACTGTCGAGGGATTTTTAACGTGCGCAACTCGCACACGGGACCTCCTATTTTTTCGTCCTTATGATGTGTGTTGAAACGCAATATGAAAACTCGGAAGGAGGTAAATTATTATATTAGTCATGAGAGAAATGATTGAATTGGGCAGGTTACAGTAGTGGTCGGTAACCCAGAAGCTTTGGTGTGTGTGTTTGTGTTGGGGGTGTGTGCCCTCTAGTTGAAACACTAAGCACTCTAAAGATCTATCAGGTTAAAAAATCAAAGCTGTACCGATTAGTTGTAATTTGGAATAAATACAGCCAGTTTATAGCCTTTATCTTAGACCGACGATCTGCCTCCTGCTAACTCATCACCAGAGCGGTTAAATAATATTTAACCGAGTGTTAACTTCACTTCAAAGAAACCATCGTACGCAGTTTGCTAATAAAGTGGATTTCAGTAGGCAAGCCCGTGGATTTTCATGGGAGCGCGGGAAGTTACCTTAAATCCTGGGGATATTGTGTTTTTAATATGATCACCTGCACCACTAGGCATGGTACTTTATATACTTATAACAGCACATTTATACGCAAGTTTCGTGTGTTTTAGTGCATGTTTAAGTAAGTTAAATTGTTATATGGTTCGAAATGAACTGTTTGCCTAGAGCGCAAAATACTCTATTTGCCGATGGCGCCAAATACTGTTTGCCTAGGGTGCCAAATATGCTGTTTGCCTAAATCGCCAAATACTCTGTTTGCCTAGGTCACCAAATATCCTGTTTGCCAAAGGCGCCAAATATCCTAGCACCGGCCCTTGCAGTTCGTCATAATGAATTTCCCATGTAGTTTTTCTAACTATGTCTTTCGCTGCGATACTGTTGTCTTAACGTAATTACGTGGTTCAATGGTGTAACAAGATAGCCCCTTGGAACTGATAGCAAGAGCCAGACAAGTACCACTGGAACAATAGGTGAGAAGAAGAAGCCACTGGCGTTGAATAGGACACACATTCAGGAAACCAGCTGACAGTATTACAAGACAAACCTTGTTCTGCAATCCCCAGGGCAAGAGAGAAGTATACGTGGGGACTGAAAAACGCATAGAGAAGGGAACTAGAGATAAAGATGATAGAGATAAAGAGAACATGGATAGATTTTGAATGGATAGCACAGGACAGGAAGACATGGCATGAATTTAGTGAAGACATTTGCTTCTCGGAGAACACAAGGATGATGACAATGACGATAAATTATCTTATTACAGCTTTCTTCTATAGGAATTTAACGTTGTTTTAACCTAATTTTACGAATTACTAGGTCAGAAGTATAAGCCTTCAAAATCTCAGTTACATGTATACCTGCAAGTTTATTAGTGCGAAGCTATATAAACAAACAGGGCGTTTAACTGGCAGAGTGGTTAGGGCCCTGGTCTCTCGCTGCAAAGACATCAAGCTCGAAGCATGATGGAGTTACCCTCCAGTTTACCCAGCTATTAAATAGGTACCTGACTCTGCTCTTGAGAAACGGAAGACAAAGACAGCAAGGAAGAGAACTAGTCACCCAAGCTCATTAAAGCTGCACCTAGTTTAATGAAGTCTCTAACACTTCCCCCTAAGGCAGTATCTGATGCGGGACTATATATGTGTATATTAACAAACAGAACATGTATGTAAACCCGTCGGATATTTCACGCATAAAGACCGCACTAGAAATAAATCAATATCTTTGAACTGTCCACAATTATGAAAGAAAACATCAAAATTTGTTTACGTGCTTAAACCTGAAAGAAAAATTGCGTAAACCTCGAGGCAAAAAAGAAAAACAACCCAGTGGAACACTATCATTTCAACTGCAACAATTAGGAGCCGTCATCACGATGTTTGAAATAAGCAATTTCTAAGTGTTCTCAGGGAATACTCAATTCAAACGTAGCTAATTGCCACTCCAGATAAATAGATGTATATGATAATGAGAGATCCCAAAGATGGAGCAATTTTCTCTTTGCCTGGCAATGTAATGTACAGCGCACCTGAAGCGATCAGTCAAATTTAGTTCATTCCTTGTTTTAACATTTTTCTTTCCAAATTTACTGAGTATAACAAACACACATATTGTTCACGTCAATGTTGGCTTAATGAACGTCACCAGTATATTCTGACTTTGGCCAACCCACTCAGATATACGCCTACCGATCATTAACATTACGCAATAACCCCTTGAAATTGTCTGATGTTTCTCGGTAGTAATTGTAACCCATGTCCCTTTCAGATGGAATCAGTGCCCTCCAGGATACCATGCAGAAGAAAGCCCTCCTGTTTTTCAATCAGAGGTTGGTAAATTCCACTGACATCTTAAGATTTCTTTTTGAATCATTGGCCATGATGACAATCATATCAAAGAGATTTTATAACAAGCTATATTCAAGATGAAAGACATCATCTTCCACGTTCCCTCGGGTAGTTTTTATGATCCCCGCACTTCATAAACATCTCCATAATTGACAACCTCCGGGACTGAATCTGTTATTGCTTTATGTGGATAGGTTCTTAAATAGAATCTGAGACAACATTATCACACTATTATAGGCCCTGTCTGGCGTTACCAATCCAAAGTGAACCTCGTAATACACCTACATTCAATTTCTTCTGTCAGATATTTGCTAATGATGGAGTGTTCACATAATTAAACACGCCGGTGAAAATAATGACTCTGATTATTAAGGTTATATGTAAGGTAAACATCATAAACGCCACTTTGCAGATTTCATTTGACAACACTCTTCTGAATCTATGTAATTGTATGCACTGATCGTGCATGGGGCATGTCTTTTAAGATGTAGGTAAGTATAAGAACAAGAATGTACTTGTATTAGTGGAAGAAGAACATAAAGAGGGTTAAAAGTAAGAAACGCAACGCTTTCAACGTGAGAACTTGAAACGTTCTGACTTTGAGACTACCGTAAACTGAGGACCTTAGACCAAAGTCACACCCTGAGATCAAACTAAGAATTTCGGTGCATTTGTAAAAGTGACTGAATATTGATTGATACACCAGTGTGCCTGAATGGTATTCACCCGCTTGCCTTTTCAGGCTTTGTCGTGAAATATTCTAATCCACATATATAAATTATCAGGTACATATAAAGCCTAACAAATAAATTTAATAAAGAAAAGAGCAATGGTAAAATAACAGTGCTGTCACCAAGAATGTACTCGAAATCCCCTTTGTTTTATGCTTCGTCTGCAAATTGTAACGTTTATACGTTAAATATAAGCCACTGCATAAATACAAGCGGGTATTGCATTTCTAAGAAAAACATTGAGAGGCACACTGCGTAATGACCTAAATTAATCCTAACATTAATTATACTACGTTACCAAAACGAACGAACAGATGGACTAAAGGATAGAGAGAAGGGAGAGGCAGAAAGCCGAACACGTGCAACACTAAACACGCGTCGCGCGATACACAATTGCTGCCATCACGCGTGTAAGGCCACATGCACTAACTTTATTTCAAATCGACAGTGATAAAATTCACTACCCTTCCCAGAGTTAGGTTTTAAAAAACCTGGAAAACGCTTATTAGAAAAGATGACATTAGATGGGTTTACGTTTGAAAACATTACAGTACCCAGACAGCACATCTTCGAAACAGGAGGTAGAAGAAATTGCATATTTTGAACGCAGCCACGTAGCTCTTTTAAATTTGTATATTTGGGTTCCTTAGGGCTTGCTGACAAAGAATATGTAAAACGTTACGCAAATAGTCTAGGAATTAATAAATTATAACCAAAATAAAATAGTGGGGATGCCTGACAGCATGAAATCATTTCTGCTCATAAAATTTTTTTATAACGTGTTTGAAAAAAACCTTACGTACGGAAATAGCCTACTATGTTAACTCCTAATTGATTGGAGCGCAACAAATATAAGACTAAACACGATTGGTCGGGCTATAAATACTATCGTGTGTTGTTATGGGAAACGAATAGAAGGGGTACTTTTTTGAAAAGATGTGTAGACGTGGTGTGATTGGTTAGAGCTGCGAATATACACAATTCAGAGCGTTAGTTCGAGACCACTAGTTCAAATAAGCTTGATGAAGCAACAGTGCGTTGAAGCCAGCTCATATTTTGCTAAATAAAAGCCTGGAACATAAGCAGATGGGAATTTGTGCCAGTATTTGTGCCAGAATTCATTGCTAGTCAACGTATCTGTGTATTTCCATGAATTGTGGTAGGTTTGAAATATTCAATATCTTTTAATGAAAATTGAATGTAAAATTGTTAATTTATGCCTGTATATATGTGTAGTTCAGTAGCGAACATGAGGAAAAGCCTATAATGCTCCAGCCTGAACAGAAGGTGTCGGAGGAAAGTAAAACTGCATGGAATGGCCAAACAGTACACTGACACCTAGATTATTGATTAGACAGAAATAATGCTGGAATTGCAGAGGCGTAGTAACCATTAGGGAGGGAAATACTGGTATAAAGTATTTCAGATGAAGCTGACAGTTGGCCTAACGCTCTGAACTCAATGTTTGTGGTGTATTGTGCTCAGTGTAAAAAGAGAGTATAAATTAGTTATGACGTAGAAGGTACATCCTTCTTGTTTTCAGGGACTGTGGTCTTGACGTTATTGAGCAGCACCTGGTCAGAGCTTTGCTGAATCCAGAGTCGGACAGCATACTCCTTGGTCCATTTAGCTATCAGTGAGGTGTCTCCAGAGCCCAGGGGAGAAATCGAGCAGAGGAGTCTTTTCCTGCCGCCATCACGCAAGATAAGCTGATGTGGCCAGCTGAGCTCAACATTATGTACCCCCATCTTAAAATGACATTGTAAAAATAACATTAAGAGGGGAATTAAATTGTTTTAATATCAGGAACTGAGAACATCTCCAATACTAGTTCCAATAAAGACAAACTATTGAAGTCATGATGACAAATACCAACAGAGCTTGAACAAAACAAAACCAGTATTACCTCATATTACTACTACACAACTAACACACATAGGATACTATTAAAAATAGATGTCACTACAAGATTCATATTAATAAATTCTGTACATATAACTTGTAATTAAAATTGATTGTGATTCCTGGTTCCCTTTGTATTTGAATCAGGACACATATTCATTCATGACAGCAATGAATACATATTGTTATTTGAAAAGTTATCAGTGACTCCTTTAAGATATCCTTGTAGAGTGTTTTATGTATGTGAGTGTCACAGTGTTGTCAAGTGTAGTGGAATAAATTAAATTGTTTATCTGTCTGTTGTTGTTTTGACTTACACTTCATCATACACATACCCTAGACACATAACGTAGTCATCACACTATTCCAGAATAATTCTGACTGAGGTATACATATGTGGCAGCAAGTAAGGTTATATATAATACACTACTCTTATTAGATATATATATACCTTCACAGCTGATCTCAGTCAGTACACTAAGTCCCCTATAAATATTTTTAACATCCCACTTCACCACATATATTGGGGTCTCGCTCTTGGGATTTTGAATCTTTACCTATTAAAAATAGTGGGGGTAATTCACTTCAGGGAATATAAGAATTAAAAGGTATCCTTGGGTGGAATTAAATAAGGTTGAGCTCACGGTGCCTGTGTTGTCCATTAGATATATATTTAGAGATTGAATTGTTGGTTAGACATTGTATAATTTTACCTGATAGACAATGGCGGACCTGGCCAAATTTCGATCTGCTGCTGTTCAGACTGCAAAAGAGTTAGGATTAGATGGGCAAGTTATGGTTGCCTATGTCACTACGGAATGTGACAAATTTATTGAACGCGAAGAAAGAAGGTTTGAAGCCGAAAGAAAGTTAGAGGCTGAAAAAGAAATTAAGAGGTTGCAGATTGAGGCTGAGGCTAAGAAATTGGAAGCAGAAGAAAGAAGATTGACTGCAGAAAGGGAAGAGAAGAAATTAGCTGCAGAAAGGGAAGAGAAGAAATTAGCTGCAGAAAGGGAAGCAGAAGAAAGAAGATTGACTGCAGAGAGGGAAGCAGAAAAGGAGGAGAAGAGATTACAAAGGGAACATGAGTTACGACTAAGGGAGTTTGAGTTTCAATGCCATGCTCCTAAAAATGGTGCCAGTCCCTTTGCCTCTGATGCCACTGCTGGCCAAGGAGCCTCAACCTCAGCTATGAATTTTCATTTAGATCATTTTGTTGAGAAAGACGATGATATAGAGAGCTACCTAAATAGGTATGAACTATTAGCTACCACGTATGGGTTAGAGAGAGAAAGGTGGAGCTTAAAGTTATCTCAGGGACTTCGTGGGGCAGCTTATGAAGTTTTTGCAAAAATGAGCAGAGGTGATCAGGAAAATTATGACATGCTAAAGCAGGCTCTTTTGTTAAGATATGAAAAGAATGCAGAATTTTATAGGAAAAAATTTAGGAATGCTAAACTACTGTCAGGTGAAACCTATCACCAGTTTTCTGCACGAATAGAGACATACTTGGAGAAATGGACTTCTCTGGGGAAAACCCAAGATCTTAAGGAAATGGTCCTTATAGAGCAATTAAGAGAGTCCATGGCTCCAGACCTGAGAAAGTTTCTCATGGAACAAGGTGCAGAGAGGCTGGGTGAGTTGCTAAATGTTGCTGAAAGGTATCAAGCAGCTCAAGCAGAGGTAACAGGTAATAAAAAGAAACAAGTGGATAACTTTAGAGCACCACAGAACTTTAATAAATTTGATCCTAGGGATCAAAACAAAGGTAAGCACCAGTTTGATAGGCCACGGTATGAAAATAAAAATAAATTCCCACAATTCGATGAAAGGAAATATGATGAAAGAAAATCTTTCAACCAAGGAAAAAGGTGGTGTAAGAATTGTCAGATGGACAATCATGACACTGACCGTTGCAGAAGGAAACCTGTGTATATGGCCACCCTTCAGGTCAGGTCGACCTCAAGACAGGAGGAGGATATTATGTTAGATACCACTCCAGAAGAGATGAGGAAGGCACAGGCTGGGGACAAAACACTCAAGCCTTGTTTTAGAAAATTGTCAACTTGTCATACAACTCCAGGCAAGGGAGATTTTTACATGAAAAACAAGTTGATGTATAGGAAGACTGGAGCTAGATCCAAAGGTCAGGGACAACTGGTACTTCCTAAAAGATATAGGGCAGACTTAATAAGGAGCCTACATGTGAAACCAGATGGGGACCATGAGAAGATAGGTACCATCATTCAAAAGGTGGCTCACAATTATTATTGGCCCAAAGCAAGATGGGACATTGAGAATTTTGTAGAAAGGTGTAGCATAGCACATGAGGGAACACCCACAAGTGGGAACATTGATCAGGACCTGGACACGCCACGGGGCAAAATTAGGCCTGATAATAAAAAGAAAAATAGATTTGATAAAGTGGACCAAATGGAATGGGAAGCCCCTTTTCACGGACAAGCTTCACTTAACTGTTTTACAATGGCCACTATGCGGAGAGTGCAAAAAGATGTCTTACCCCAGGATAAGCCGAAAATCCCTCAATCGGACTTAAACAAACTGGAGGAAGAAGATGTAGAGAGGAAATCTCTCATCAAGAATTTTAAGTGGGGAGAAAGCCCCAAAAGAAAAAATTGGTAGCGGTCGTTTTATGCATGATAATTCTGGGAAGAAAAATCATCACTATAGAGCTTCGAGTGGAAGAGACCATACCGGTGCATGGACAAATAGGTCCACAAAATTAAAGGTCCATATGTAGCTTTGTTAAGAACGTGGACTGATGAAAAGGCAGAGGAAAACATTACATCTTCATACCAATATGTGAATGAGCTGACCACTCGTTTAAAAACTGGCTGGAAACTTGCCAATGAAAATTTGAA
Organism: Oreohelix idahoensis; assembly: GCA_024509875.1. Taxonomy (NCBI): domain Eukaryota; kingdom Metazoa; phylum Mollusca; class Gastropoda; order Stylommatophora; family Oreohelicidae; genus Oreohelix; species Oreohelix idahoensis. The sequence goes on along the minus strand of JAMPIV010020142.1, from coordinate 157,680 downwards.
ACAAGCCAGGAAGAAACATGCTGCCTATTATAACAGGAAGGCGAAAGACAGAAATTTGGCTGTGGGAGAGAAAGTACTGCTTCTTTTGCCCGGGAATCAGAATAAGTTACAAATTGGATGGCAGGGTCCATATACAGTTCTAGAGAAGGTGTCTAGAACAAATTATAAGATAGATAAGAAGGTGAAAGAAAAAATCTATCATGTGAATCTCCTGAAGAAATATTTGGAAAGAGAACATCAGGAAGAGACACACTTGTTGACCTTGTCCATCGCCATGGAGATGAAAAAGGAACCACTTTCATCATTTGAATATCCATTACACCCCTGTCAGACAGCAGCACAGGTGAAAATCAGTACACATTTAACGAAAACTCAGAAAGAGAGAGTGCAACAGGTTCTAAATAATCATGCAGAGGTGTTAACAGACCGACCAGGGCATACAAACCTATTGGAATATGATATGAAACTGATAGACCCCACACCTGTATGTATGAAACCATATTCGATTCCGTTTGCTAAGGAGAAAGCTTTGAAGGAAGAGATAGACTATCTGTTGAAGGAAGGAATTATTTCGCACAGTGAATCCTCATATAGTTCCGGTGTTGTACTCTTAAGGAAGCCCTCTGGAGAACATAGACTCTGTATAGATTACAGGAGACTGAATGCTATTACAGAAGGACAGGTGGATCCATTGCCGGATACAAATCAGCTGTTTGCCAGACTAAATAAAGCTAAATATTTCTCAAAAGTGGATCTGAGTAAAGGATACTATCAGATTCCAGTAAAGCCTGAGGTTAGACCATACCTAGCTTTTAGTACCTCAGAAGGACACTATGGTTTAATAGATTGCCATTTGGATTGAAGAATGCGCCTAGTGTCTTCTCTAGAATGATGAGAAAATTGTTGGATGTAAACATTTCGGAGGAACGTAATGAATCCCTGAGTTGCCTCTTTGATTGAGGATATTCCGAATGTTTCATACAGGATAATAAGAAGATTATGGGATCCACTACGAAAACTCTGCTATCACCAGGTATATGTTATCTCCTCATAACGTACATTTTGAGGGAAATATAATGTTCTCTGGACATGTCAGTGCGCAGACTCAGAGAAGAGAAATGGTGAATACGGGTTGCGAAGCAGCATTAAGACAAGCACTCACACTTGCGGCTGTTCAGTAACATAACCGAAATATATTATTGGTTGTAGAAGTCTGAGGCAGATTTCATGAGTAGTGCCTACTCTGAATGGACCCAACTACATAAAACCATGATAGCACCACAGCAGAGTAAAGTCAAGTTGACTTACATTTATCTATGTGTATATAGAATAAAGGACTGACATGGGATGTCTGTTTTAAGAGGGGAGGTGTCGTGAAATATTCTAATCCACATATATAAATTATCAGGTAAATATAAAGCCTAACAAATAAATTTAATAAAGAAAAGAGCAATGGTAAAATAACAGTGCTGTCACAATGACTGTACTCGAAATCCCCCTTGTTTTCTGCTTCGTCTGCAAATTGTAACGTTTCCACGTTAAATATAAGCCACTGCATAAATAAGCGTTTCCAAACACATTAAAACGGGTATTGCATTTCTAAGAAAAACATTGAGAGGCACACTGCGTAATGACCTAAATTAATCCTAACATTAATTATACTACGTTACCAAAACGAACGAACAGATGGACTAAAGGATAGAGAGAAGGGAGAGGCAGAAAGCCGAACACGTGCAACACTAAACACGCGTCGCGCGATACACAATTGCTGCCATCACGCGTGTAAGGCCACATGCACTAACTTTATTTCAAATCGACAGTGATAAAATTCACTACCCTTCCCAGAGTTAGGTTTTAAAAAACCTGGAAAACGCTTATTAGAAAAGATGACATTAGATGGGTTTACGTTTGAAAACATTACAGTACCCAGACAGCACATCTTCGAAACAGGAGGTAGAAGAAATTGCATATTTTGAACGCAGCCACGTAGCTCTTTTAAATTTGTATATTTGGGTTCCTTAGGGCTTGCTGACAAAGAATATGTAAAACGTTACGCAAATAGTCTAGGAATTAATAAATTATAACCAAAATAAAATAGTGGGGATGCCTGACAGCATGAAATCATTTCTGCTCATAAAATGTTTTTATAACGTGTTTGAAAAAAACCTTACGTACGGAAATAGCCTACCATGTTAACTCCTAATTGATTGGAGCGCAACAAATATAAGACTAAACACGATTGGTCGGGCTATAAATACTATCGTGTGTTGTTATGGGAAACGAATAGAAGGGGTACTTTTTTGAAAAGATGTGTAGACGTGGTGTGATTGGTAAGAGCTGCAAATATACACAATTCAGAGCGTTAGTTCGAGACCACTAGTTCAAATAAGCTTGATGAAGCAACAGTGCGTTGAAGCCAGCTCATATTTTTGCTAAATAAAAGCCTGGAACATAAGCAGATGGGAATTTGTGCCAGTATTTGTGCCAGAATTCATTGCTAGTCAACGTATCTGTGTATTTCCATGAATTGTGGTAGGTTTGAAATATTCAATATCTTTTAATGAAAATTGAATGTAAAATTGTTAATTTATGCCTGTATATATGTGTAGTTCAGTAGCGAACATGAGGAAAAGCCTATAATGCTCCAGCCTGAACAGAAGGTGTCGGAGGAAAGTAAAACTGCATGGAATGGCCAAACAGTACACTGACACCTAGATTATTGATTAGACAGAAATAATGCTGGAATTGCAGAGGCGTAGTAACCATTAGGGAGGGAAATACTGGTATAAAGTATTTCAGATGAAGCTGACAGTTGGCCTAACGCTCTGAACTCAATGTTTGTGGTGTATTGTGCTCAGTGTAAAAAGAGAGTATAAATTAGTTATGACGTAGAAGGTACATCCTTCTTGTTTTCAGGGACTGTGGTCTTGACGTTATTGAGCAGCACCTGGTCAGAGCTTTGCTGAATCCAGAGTCGGACAGCATACTCCTTGGTCCATTTAGCTATCAGTGAGGTGTCTCCAGAGCCCAGGGGAGAAATCGAGCAGAGGAGTCTTTTCCTGCCGCCATCACGCAAGATAAGCTGATGTGGCCAGCTGAGCTCAACATTATGTACCCCCATCTTAAAATGACATTGTAAAAATAACATTAAGAGGGGAATTAAATTGTTTTAATATCAGGAACTGAGAACATCTCCAATACTACTTCCAATAAAGACAAACTATTGAAGTCATGATGACAAATACCAACAGAGCTTGAACAAAACAAAACCAGTATTACCTCATATTACTACTACACAACTAACACACATAGGATACTATTAAAAATAGATGTCACTACAAGATTCATATTAATAAATTCTGTACATATAACTTGTAAGTAAAATTGATTGTGATTCCTGGTTCCCTTTGTATTTGAATCGGGACACATATTCATTCATGACAGCAATGAATACATATTGTTATTTGAAAAGTTATCAGTGACTCCTTTAAGATATCCTTGTAGAGTGTTTTATGTATGTGAGTGTCACAGTGTTGTCAAGTGTAGTGGAATAAATTAAATTGTTTATCTGTCTGTTGTTGTTTTGACTTACACTTCATCATACACATACCCTAGACACATAACGTAGTCATCACACTATTCCAGAATAATTCTGACTGAGGTATACATATGTGGCAGCAAGTAAGGTTATATATAATACACTACTCTTATTAGATATATATATACCTTCACAGCTGATCTCAGTCAGTACACTAAGTCCCCTATAAATATTTATAACATCCCACTTCACCACAGGCTTCCGTATTTTCCACAAAATTTATTACGTTCGTTTGCTTACATTCGCACTTTTTAGTCTTTATGTCTGATGGTTAAACTGCATTTTACCAGCAGACCGCGGGAGAGGATGACAAATAATTACGTATGTACGGACCAGTATTGTAAACGGCTCATTCCTCCCCATATCAGGTATATGTTGTAAATCTGCTGACTGCATCAGCCAGAAACACTCAAAATGGTTAAACTCTTATTCCATAAAACCGGGAGCTAGCGGGCTACGGACCATAAATTTCTGAATACAAAGAGAGTTAAGGGTTGGTTCACTATTTTGGTATTCACAGTTCTGTATGATTCTATGAAATGCCTACTCTTGAATCCCTGTGAGGTTAAATCATTGTGTGTGTCCCCAGCTGACTCTGCAGAGTGTTGGAGAAAAAACCGCGGCAAAACAAAATACATCACATCAAGAAAAAAAAACCATATACCTAATTCTTAAGACGGAAGAAACGTCACTACCAGCTGACTGCCACAGCAACATGAGGTGCCATACATACCTTAAGACCAACACAGAATTAAGTCTATATCACCCATTTTCAACGACATTACGTTGTACATTGCTTTGTATCCTACAAATGATAAAACAAGCAGTGAAAGTCTAGGAGAAAGATACATTTGTAACGGTCTTAATAACAGTCTATGAAACTTATCCTTTCTTGGTTAAATTTAACTCCACAAGCTGTTACAACACTGCTATACGCTGTATTTTTTTATTTGTAAATACTACTGGAGACTTAGAGTCATAATTGTTAAGTGTTATTTCAGTCAGGCCTTGTAAGTGTGTGTTTTTATAGCATCTGTATGGGAGATATAATGTACTCTCTAAAGACTTGAGGTTGGTGTTTGGGATACTGACATTCTAAGAGTTCATTGGCAGTTATTTACAGCTAACATCAGTGGCCTTCCGTTAAAACTCAGTAGTCTTATACATTAGGGATCCTCATATCTAACAAGCCACATCTATTTTCTTTTCTCGGAGGTTCTGGATAAGGCTACAGGACTTCACTACATTATTTTACACACCTTCCTGAGATATATTTATATCTGTAGGATATTCTCAATTTTATTATCTATTATCTATTTCATCATAACACCACAGGCAGGAAGACGCGAATCACGTCGTCCGGGTATTGGACGCATTGGACCAAACTCAAGAATGTGAATTCACTCTTCCGGAAGCAGATAATAATGAATATTGAACCGGCATTCTAATCAGAATTAAAATTGCAAAAATATCACGGTGACATAATACAGAAACAAAACAACAACTAAGAAAAGGGGGAAGGAGTCAAAAGTCAAATCGTGTCCTGGTGTCAAATAAAATTATGTGCGAGGAGTCTTGTGATGCTATGCCAAGATGAGCAGCAAAAGTCAAAATATTATTGTTTTATCATCATAATCCTTAACATCATCGGCATCACCCTTTAGCTCTATAAGGCGCATATTTCTTTAACAAACTTATGCTAATTCTTCCTGTCCCTTGCCATCAGCTCAATATCTCTTCATGCCTTCTGCAACCTCTTAATGTCTGTCTCTAGTTCTCTTCTACGTGTGTTCCTTGGTCTCCCTCTACATCTCTTAGCTTGGGGATGCCAGACCAACGGCTGCCTGGTAATGGTATCAACAGGCTTCATCAATGAGTGTCCTATCCATTTCCATGATCTTCTTCCCATCTCTTGTTCCACTGGCATTTGACTGGCTCTTGTACATCAGTTCCACATTACTGATCTTGTCATCAGTTTCACATTATTGATCTTGTCATCAGTTCTACATTACTGATCTTATCATCAGTTTCACACTATTGATTTTGTCATCAGTTCCACATTACTGATCTTGTCATCAGTTCCACATTATTGATCTTGTCATCAGTTCCACATTACTGATCTTGTCATCAGTTCCACATTATTCATCCTGTCTGTGGTGAAGTGGGATGTTATAAATATTTATAGGGGACTTAGTGTACTGACTGAGATCAGCTGTGAAGGTATATATATATCTAATAAGAGTAGTGTATTATATATAACCTTACTTGTTGCCACATATGTATACCTCAGTCAGAATTATTCTGGAGTAGTGTGATGACTACGTTATGTGTCTAGGGTATGTGTATGATGAAGTGTAAGTCAAAACAACAACAGACAGATAAACAATTTAATTTATTCCACTACACTTGACAACACTGTGACACTCACATACATAAAACACTCTACAATGATATCTTAAAGGAGTCACTGATAACTTTTCAAATAACAATATGTATTCATTGCTGTCATGAATGAATATGTGTCCTGATTCAAATACAAAGGAACCAGGAATCACAATCAATTTTAATTACAAGTTATATATACAGAATTTATTAATATGAATCTTGTAGTGACATCTATTTTTAATAGTATCCTATGTGTGTTAGTTGTGTAGTAGTAATATGAGGTAATACTGGTTTTGTTTTGTTCAAGCTCTGTTGGTATTTGTCATCATGACTTCAATAGTTTGTCTTTATTGGAACTAGTATTGGAGATGTTCTCAGTTCCTGATATTAAAACAATTTAATTCCCCTCTTAATGTTATTTTTACAATGTCATTTTAAGATGGGGGTACATAATGTTGAGCTCAGCTGGCCACATCAGCTTATCTTGCGTGATGGCGGCAGGAAAAGACTCCTCTGCTCGATTTCTCCCCTGGGCTCTGGAGACACCTCACTGATAGCTAAAAGGACCAAGGAGTATGCTGTCCGACTCTGGATTCAGCAAAGCTCTGACCAGGTGCTGCTCAATAACGTCAAGACCACAGTCCCACAATTCATGGAAATACACAGATACGTTGACTAGCAATGAATTCTGGCACAAATACTGGCACAAATTCCCATTTGCTTATGTTCCAGGCTTTTATTTAGCAAAAATATGAGCTGGCTTCAACGCACTGTTGCTTTATCAAGCTTATTTGAACTAGTGGTCTCGAACTAACGCTCCTAAGTGATTATATCAGCGAGTCTGGCCAATGGAGCCACGTTTCGACAAGTGTTTGAAAAAATTTTACCTTCCTACGTCTCCCCTAACAACCAAGGATAGCATTTATAGTCCGACTAATCGTGTGTAGCCTTACATATCCTTCCAGCCAATCAGTTCAAATATAACTTGTGGCCCATTTCCCGTACAATGGTGGTTTAAAAAATCTACCACTGAGCGATTCTGATTTTGGGTGTTGTCTGACAGCACCATCATTTTATTTTGGCTATAACTTGTTAATTCCTAGACTATTTGCATAACACTTAACATATTCTTTGTCATCAAGCCCTAAGGAACCCAAATATACAAATTTAAAAGAGCTAAGTGACTGCGTTCAAAATATGCAATTTCTTCTACCTCCTGTTTCGAAGATGTGCTGTCTGGGTACTGTAATGTTTTCAAACGTAAACCCATCTAATGTCATCTTTTCTAATAAGCGTTTTCCAGGTTTTTTTAAACCTAACTCTGGGAAGGGTAGTGAATTTTATCACTGTCGATTTGAAATAAAGTTAGTGCATGTGGCCTTACACGCGTGATGGCAGCAATTGTGTATCGCGCGACGCGTGTTTAATTTTGCATGCGTTCCTGATTTTCAGCCCTCCCTTCTTTCTATTTGAGTCCATCTGTTCGTTCGTTTTGGTAACGTAGTATAATTAATGTTAGGATTAATTTAGGTCAGTACGCAGTGTGCCTCTCAATGTTTTTCTTAGAAATGCAATACCCGCTTGTATTTATGCAGTGGCTTATATTTAACGTGGAAACGTTACAATTTGCAGACGAAGCATAAAACAAAGGGGATTTCGAGTACTGTCATTGTGACAGCACTGTTCTTTACCATTCTTCTTCCTTTTATTAAATTTATTTGTTAGGCTTTGCATTTACCTTTTAATTTATATATGTGGATTAGAATATTTCACGACACCTCCCCTCTTAAAACAGACATCCCATGTCAGTCCTTTATTCTATATACACATAGATAAATGTAAGTCAACTTGACTTTACTCTGCTGTGGTGCTATCATGGTTTTATGTAGTTGGGTCCATTCAGAGTAGGCACTACTCATGAAATCTGCCTCAGACTTCTACAACCAATAATATATTTCGGTTATGTTACTGAACAGCCGCAAGTGTGAGTGCTTGTCTTAATGCTGCTTCGCAACCCGTATTCACCATTTCTCTTCTCTAAGTCTGCGCAATGACATGTCCAGAGAACATTATATTTCCCTCAAAATGTACGTTATGAGGAGATAACATATACCTGGTGATAGCAGAGTTTTCGTAGTGGATCCCATAATCTTCTTATTATCCTGTATGAAACATTCGGAATATCCTCAATCAAAGAGGCAACTCAGGGATTCATTACGTTCCTCCGAAATGTTTACATCCAACAATTTTCTCATCATTCTAGAGAAGACACTAGGCGCATTCTTCAATCCAAATGGCAATCTATTAAACTCATAGTGTCCTTCTGAGGTACTAAAAGCTAGGTATGGTCTAACCTCAGGCTTTACTGGAATCTGATAGTATCCTTTACTCAGATCCACTTTGAGAAATATTTAGCTTTATTTAGTCTGGCAAACAGCTGATTTGTATCCGGCAATGGATCCACCTGTCCTTCTGTAATAGCATTCAGTCTCCTGTAATCTATACAGAGTCTATGTTCTCCAGAGGGCTTCCTTAAGAGTACAACACCGGAACTATACGAAGATTCACTGTGCGAAATAATTCCTTCCTTCAACAGATAGTCTATCTCTTCCTTCAAAGCTTTCTCCTTAGCAAACGGAATCGAATATGGTTTCATACAGACAGGTGTGGGATCTATCAGTTTCATATCATATTCCAATAGGTTTGTATGCCCTGGTCGGTCTGTTAACACCTCTGCATGATTATTTAGAACCTGTTGCACTCTCTCTTTCTGAGTTTTCGTTAAATGTGTACTGATTTTTACCTGTGCTGCTGTCTCACAGGGGTGTAATGGATATTCAAATGATGAAAGTGGTTCCTTTTTCATCTCCATGGCGATGGACAAGGTCAACAAGTGTGTCTCTTCCTGATGTTCTCTTTCCAAATATTTCTTCAGGAGATTCACATGATAGATTTTTTTCTTTCCCCTTCTTATCTATCTTATAATTTGTTCTAGACACCTTCTCTAAACTGTATATGGACCCTGCCATCCAATTTGTAACTTATTCTGACTCCCGGGCAAAAGAAGCAGTACTTTCTCTCCCACAGCCAAATTTCTGTCTTTCGCCTTCCTGTTTTAATAGGCAGCATGTTTCTTCCTGGCTTGTTTCAAATTTTCATTGGCAAGTTTCCAGCCAGTTTTTAAACGAGTGGTCAGCTCATTCACATATTGGTATGAAGATGTAATGTTTTCCTCTGCCTTTTCATCAGTCCACGTTCTTAACAAAGCTACATATGGACCTTTAATTTTGTGGACCTATTTGTCCATGCACCGGTATGGTCTCTTCCACTCGAAGCTCTATAGTGATGATTTTTCCTCCCAGAATTATCATTCACAAAACGACCGCTACCAATTTTTTCTCTTGGGGCTGTCTCCCCACTTAAAATTCTTGATGAGAGATTTCCTCTCTACATCTCTTCCTCCAGTTTGTTTAAGTCCGATTGAGGGATTTTCGGCTTATCCTGGGGTAAGACATCTTTTTGCACTCTCCGCATAGTGGCCATTGTAAAACAGTTAAGTGAAGCTTGTCCGTGAAAAGGGGCTTCCCATTCCATTTGGTCCACTTTATCAAATCTATTTTTCTTTTTATTATCAGGCCTAATTTTGCCCCGTGGCGTGTCCAGGTCCTGATCAATGTTCCCACTTGTGGGTGTTCCCTCATGTGCTATGCTACACCTTTCTACAAAATTCTCAATGTCCCATCTTGCTTGGGCCAATAATAATTGTGAGCCACCTTTTGAATGATGGTACCTATCTTCTCATGGTCCCCATCTGGTTTCACATGTAGGCTCCTTATTAAGTCTGCCCTATATCTTTTAGGAAGTACCAGCTGTCCCTGACCTTTGGATCTAGCTCCAGTCTTCCTATACATCAACTTGTTTTTCATGTAAAAATCTCCCTTGCCTGGAGTTGTATGACAAGTTGACAATTTTCTGAAACAAGGCTTGAGTGTTTTGTCCCCAGCCTGTGCCTTCCTCATCTCTTCTGGAGTGGTATCCAACATAATATCCTCCTCCTGTCTTGAGGTCGACCTGACCTGAAGGGTTGCCATATACACAGGTTTCCTTCTGCAACGGTCAGTGTCATGATTGTCCATCTGACAATTTTTACACCACCTTTTTCCTTGGTTGAAAGATTTTCTTTCATCATATTTCCTTTCATCGAATTGTGGGAATTTATTTTTATTTTCATACCGTGGCCTATCAAACTGGTGCTTACCTTTGTTTTGATCCCTAGGATCAAATTTATTAAAGTTCTGTGGTGCCCTAAAGTTATCCACTTGTTTCTTTTTATTACCTGTTACCTCTGCTTGAGCTGCTTGATACCTTTCAGCAACATTTAGCAACTCACCCAGCCTCTCTGCACCTTGTTCCATGAGAAACTTTCTCAGGTCTGGAGCCATGGACTCTCTTAATTGCTCTATAAGGACCATTTCCTTAAGATCTTGGGTTTTCCCCAGAGAAGTCCATTTCTCCAAGTATGTCTCTATTCGTGCAGAGAACTGGTGATAGGTTTCACCTGACAGTAGTTTAGCATTCCTAAATTTTTTCCTATAAAATTCTGCATTCTTTTCATATCTTAACAAAAGAGCCTGCTTTAGCATGTCATAATTTTCCTGATCACCTCTGCTCATTTTTGCAAAAACTTCATAAGCTGCCCCACGAAGTCCCTGAGATAACTTTAAGCTCCACCTTTCTCTCTCTAACCCATACGTGGTAGCTAATAGTTCATACCTATTTAGATAGCTCTCTATATCATCGTCTTTCTCAACAAAATGATCTAAATGAAAATTCATAGCTGAGGTTGAGGCTCCTTGGCTAGCAGTGGCATCAGAGGCAAAGGGACTGGCACCATTTTCAGGAGCATGGCCCTGAAACTCAAACTCCCTAAGTCGTAACTCATGTTCCCTTTGTAATCTTTTATCTTCTGCTTCCCTTTCTGCAGCTAATTTCTTGTCTTCTCTTTCTGCAGCTAATTTCTTCTCTTCTCTTTCTGCAGCTAATTTCTTCTCTTCCCTTTCTGCAGTCAATCTTCTTTCTTCTGCTTCCAATTTCTTAGCCTCAGCCTCAATCTGCAACCTCTTAGTCTCAGCCTCAGCCTCAAATTGTAACTTCTTAATTTCCCTTTCAGCCTCTAACTTTCTTTCGGCTTCAAACCTTCTTTCTTCGCGTTCAATAAATTTGTCACATTCCGTAGTGACATAGGCAACCATAACTTGCCCATCTAATCCTAACTCTTTTGCAGTCTGAACAGCAGCAGATCGAAATTTGGCCAGGTCCGCCATTGTCTATCAGGTAAGTTTATACAATGTCTAACTAACAATTCAATCTCTAAATATATATCTAATGGACAACACAGGCACCGAGAGCTCAACCTTATTTAATTCCACCCAAGGATACCTTTTAATTCTTATTACTCCCTGAAGTGAATTACCCCCAATATTTTTAATAGGGAAAGATTCAAAATCCCAAGAGCGAGACCCCAATATATGTGGTGAAGTGGGATGTTATAAATATTTATAGGGGACTTAGTGTACTGACTGAGATCAGCTGTGAAGGTATATATATATATCTAATAAGAGTAGTGTATTATATATAACCTTACTTGCTGCCACATATGTATACCTCAGTCAGAATTATTCTGGAGTAGTGTGATGACTACGTTATGTGTCTAGGGTATGTGTATGATGAAGTGTAAGTCAAAACAACAACAGACAGATAAACAATTTAATTTATTCCACTACACTTGACAACACTGTGACACTCACATACATAAAACACTCTACAAGGATATCTTAAAGGAGTCACTGATAACTTTTCAAATAACAATATGTATTCATTGCTGTCATGAATGAATATGTGTCCTGATTCAAATACAAAGGAACCAGGAATCACAATCAATTTTAATTACAAGTTATATATACAGAATTTATTAATATGAATCTTGTAGTGACATCTATTTTTAATAGTATCCTATGTGTGTTAGTTGTGTAGTAGTAATATGAGGTAATACTGGTTTTGTTTTGTTCAAGCTCTGTTGGTATTTGTCATCATGACTTCAATAGTTTGTCTTTATTGGAACTAGTATTGGAGATGTTCTCAGTTCCTGATATTAAAAACAATTTAATTCCCCTCTTAATGTTATTTTTACAATGTCATTTTAAGATGGGGGTACATAATGTTGAGCTCAGCTGGCCACATCAGCTTATCTTGCGTGATGGCGGCAGGAAAAGACTCCTCTGCTCGATTTCTCCCCTGGGCTCTGGAGACACCTCACTGATAGCTAAATGGACCAAGGAGTATGCTGTCCGACTCTGGATTCAGCAAAGCTCTGACCAGGTGCTGCTCAATAACGTCAAGACCACAGTCCCACAATTCATGGAAATACACAGATACGTTGACTAGCAATGAATTCTGGCACAAATACTGGCACAAATTCCCATCTGCTTATGTTCCAGGCTTTTATTTAGCAAAAATATGAGCTGGCTTCAACGCACTGTTGCTTTATCAAGCTTATTTGAACTAGTGGTCTCGAACTAACGCTCCTAAGTGATTATATCAGCGAGTCTGGCCAATGGAGCCACGTTTCGACAAGTGTTTGAAAAAATTTTACCTCCTACGTCTCCCCTAACAACCAAGGATAGCATTTATAGTCCGACTAATCGTGTTTAGCCTTACATATCCTTCCAGCCAATCAGTTTAAATGTAACTTGTGGCCCATTTCCCGTACAATGGTGGTTTAAAAAATCTACCACTGAGCGATTCTGATTTTGGGTGTTGTCTGACAGCACCATCATTTTATTTTGGCTATAACTTGTTAATTCCTAGACTATTTGCATAACACTTAACATATTCTTTGTCATCAAGCCCTAAGGAACCCAAATATACAAATTTAAAAGAGCTAAGTGGCTGCGTTCAAAATATGCAATTTCTTCTACCTCCTGTTTCGAAGATGTGCTGTCTGGGTACTGTAATGTTTTCAAACGTAAACCCATCTAATGTCATCTTTTCTAATAAGCGTTTTCCAGGTTTTTTTAAACCTAACTCTGGGAAGGGTAGTGAATTTTATCACTGTCGATTTGAAATAAAGTTAGTGCATGTGGCCTTACACGCGTGATTAATTTTGCATGCGTTCCTGATTTTCAGCCCTCCCTTCTTTCTATTTGAGTCCATCTGTTCGTTCGTTTTGGTAACGTAGTATAATTAATGTTAGGATTAATTTAGGTCAGTACGCAGTGTGCCTCTCAATGTTTTTCTTAGAAATGCAATACCCGCTTGTATTTATGCAGTGGCTTATATTTAACGTGGAAACGTTACAATTTGCAGACGAAGCATAAAACAAAGGGGATTTCGAGTACTGTCATTGTGACAGCACTGTTCTTTACCATTCTTCTTCCTTTTATTAAATTTATTTGTTAGGCTTTGCATTTACCTTTTAATTTATATATGTGGATTAGAATATTTCACGACACTGTCATCAGTTCCACATTATTCATCTTGTCATCAGTTCCACATTACTGATCTTGTCATCAGTTCCACAATGTTGATCTCATCATCATTTCCACAATACTTATCTTGTCATCAGTTCCACATTACTGATCTTGTCATCAGTTCTACACTACTTATCGTGTCTTCAGTTCCATATTACTGATTTTGTCATTAGTTCCACATTGTTGATCTTGTCATCAGTTCCACACTACTTATCTTGTCATTAGTTCCACATTATTGATCTTGTCATCAGTTCCACATTACTGATCTTGTCCTCAGTTCCACATTATTGATCTTGCCATCAGTTCCACATAACTTATCTTGTCATCAGTTTCACATTGTTGATCTTGTCATCAGTTCTACACTACTTATCTTGTCATCAGTTCCACATTGTCGATCTTGTCATCAGTTCCACACTACTTACCTTGTCATCAGTTCCATAGGAGCCGCGCTAGCGTAGTGGTTACCACACCGCTCTGGCGACCGGGTGATGCAGGATCAAACCCGGGCGACGGCATTTGAGGATTTTTCGTCGACCGGGATTTGGACTGGATTAACTCGAGACCTGGCGAGTACATTTGAAGGAGTGTCGTCGACCAGGGATTGGCGGCTCCTGAGCCGACCCAGCTCTAATGGGTACCTCCGAAATCGGCGAGTATCTGCCTGAATGGCGAGGGACACCTGTCTCTGTACAAGAAAAAAGGGATACTCACGTAAAATCAATGTCAGGTTAGATATTAATAATAACCTGAGATTTCGCCTCGAGTATTAGCGGGCGTACGGAAAAAAAAGGAAAAAAAAATCAGTTCCATATTATTGATCTTGTCATCAGTTCCACATTATTGATCTTGTCATCAGTTCCACATTGTTGATCTTGTCATCAGTTTCATACTGTTGATCTTGTCATCAGTTCCCCACTATTTATCTTGTCATCAGTTCCACATTATTGATCTTGTCATCAGTTCCACACTGTTGATCTTGTCATCAGTTCCACACTACTTATCTTGTCATCAGTTCCACACTACTTATCTTGTCATCAGTTCCACACTACTTATCTTGTCATCAGTTCCACACTACTTATCTTGTCATCAGTTCCACGTTACTGATCTTGTCATATCACTTCAATCCTTTTATTCTATTCAAGCAGCCCATTTATGACTATTAAATTTTCAAATTAATTGTTGATAATAAAATTTAACGAATTATAAGTGCCCACTTCTGATCTTGTCATCAGTTCCACATTATTTATCTTGTCATCAGTTGCACACTACTGATCTTGTCATCAGTTGCACATTATTGATCTTGTCATTAGTTCCACATTAGTGATCTTGTCATCAGTTCCCCATTAGTGATCTTGTCATTAGTTCTGCATTATTTATCTTGTCATCAGTTCCACATTAATGATCTTGTCATCAGTTCCACATTATTGATCTTGTCATCAATTCCCACATTAGTGATCTCGTCATCAGTTCCACATTACTGATCTTGTTATCAGTTCCACACTACTTATCTTGTCATCAGTTGCACACTACTGATCTTGTCATCAGTTCCACATTATTGATCTTGTCATTAGTTCTGCATTAGTGATCTTGTCATCAGTTCCACATTAGTGATTTTGTCATCAGTTCCACATTAGTGATCTTGTCATCAGTTCCACATTAGTGATCTTGTCATCAGTTCCACATTATCGATCTTGTCATCAGTTCCCACATTAGTGATCTCGTCATCAGTTCCACATTACTGATCTTGTCATCAGTTCCACACTACTTATCTTGTCATCAGTTACACACTACTGATCTTGTCATCAGTTCCACATTATTGATCATCATTAGTTCTGCATTAGTGATCTTGTCATCAGTTCCACATTAGTGATCTTGTCATTAGTTCTGCATTACTGATCTTGTCATCAGTTGCACATTATTGATCTTGTCATCAGTTCCACATTAGTGATCTTGTCATCAGTTCCACATTATTGATCTTGTCATCAGTTCCCACATTAGTGATCCCATCATCAGTTCCACATTACTGATCTTGTCATCAGTTCCACACTACTTATCTTGTCATCAGTTGCACACTACTGATCTTGTCTCCAGTTGCACATTAGTGATCTTGTCATTAGTTCTGCATTACTGATCTTGTCATCAGTTCCACATTATTGATCTTGTCATCAGTTCCACATTATTGATCTTGTCATTAGTTCTGCATTACTGATCTTGTCATCAGTTCCACATTATTGATCTTGTCATCAGTTCCACATTAGTGATCTTGTCATCAGTTCCACATTAGTGATCTTGTCATCAATTCCACATTAGTGATCTTGTCATCAGTTCCACATTAATGATCTTGTCATTAGTTCTGCATTACTGATCTTGTCATCAGTTCCACATTATTGATCTTGTCATTAGTTCTGCATTACTGATCTTGTCATCAGTTCCAAATTATTGATCTTGTCATTAGTTCTGCATTACTGATCTTGTCATCAGTTCCACATTAGTGATCTTGTCATCAGTTCCACATTATTGATCTTGTCATCAGTTCCACATTAGTGATCTTGTCATCAGTTCCACATTAGTGATCTTGTCATCAGTTCCACATTATTGATCTTGTCATTAGTTCTGCATTACTGATCTTGTCATCAGTTAAACATTAGTGATCTTGTCATCAGTTCCACATTATTGATCTTGTCATTAGTTCTGCATTACTGATCTTGTCATCAGTTCCACATTAGTGATCTTGTCATCAGTTCCACATTATTGATCTTGTCATTAGTTCTGCATTACTGATCTTGTCATCAGTTCCACATTATTGATCTTGTCATTAGTTCCACATTATTGATCTTGTCATTAGTTCTGCATTACTGATCTTGTCATTAGTTCCACATTATTGATCTTGTCATCAGTTCCACATTAGTGATCTTGTCATCAGTTCCACATTAGTGATCTTGTCATCAGTTACACATTAGTGATCTTGTCATCAGTTACACATTAGTGATCTTGTCATCAGTTCCACATTAATGATCTTGTCATCAGTTGCACATTATTGATCTTGTCATATTACTTCAATCCTTTTAGTCTATTCAAGCACCCATTTATGACTATTAAGTTATCAAATTAATTGTTGATGATAAAACTGAATGAATTATAAGTGAACACTTCTATCTTCATGTTCGAGTACTCTGCTTTGTAATTAAGGTAACACGTATATTCTCCCACTTTGTTTTTAGCTGTTATTGTTTAGTCCAGGTGTGTCTGTAATGGGTTATTTTCCCCAACATGAGATTAGACTGATCTCCCCTGAAATCGCAGGGAAATTCAGGGAGTCAACTGGAAAATCCTCTATATTTTTTTTTTTTTTTTTTTAATCTCATTTAATTCCAGTTTTACACTACATTAGCCGACCTTGTACTGATCCATATATTTTTAATGGATCAACTACCATTTCTGGTTCCTTTTGTTTTGAAATTATTTGCATGTCTAAGGTAAAGGGTAAAGGATCCCGTTACACGCCCATTGAGGCATATAGGGAATATGGTGTTAGGCCCATATTTTCTCGACCATCGGCTCACTAGGGGTGATGTGGTCAACATCACGCCGGCCGCCTTAACCTTCCCAGAGTTCCTCTGCACGTGTAGCAGTTAATATCTGTTAATAACTTTTATACGTGTTGTTTAAAAATGTATGTTTATACAGGAAGTCCTAATTGTCCTTGTGCAGGTTTAATTGTAAATAACTTAAGACCGCATAATGACTTTTGGGACACCCTGTACACGTTCTGAATTAATAAGAATGCACTGTTATCAGCTTCAAACAATAAAAATAGGCCTTGTCAGAAATTATAAAAAGTCAAGAAGTACTTCACAAAATTACGTACATATGCAACAGAACAGACAAAATAATTTACTTCTTAGCTATCCTGTGTCCAGTATTTATGACGGGGTGGGGTGGGGGGGGGGAGAGAAGGGAAGGGGGGGGGGGAAGCGATTATAATACTGTCAAGCTAAATATGAGTCTTTAAGATTAAACCTGTTTGACTTTATTTTTATTTCCTTTTACATGTAGTGTGTGTTTGTTCTTTTCCATTGTGAGATTCCACCGTAACGTTTTTCTAATTCTTTATTGTCTGCTCGTAGATCTACTTATCCCTAAATGTTTTTTTTTTTTTTATTTAACCATAATCTATGTTTATTTTTACTTCATAACTACTTTGTTCATTATTTAATTATTTGTTTATCTATTCTGCTTTTTTGTCTTAATACTGTTGGATTTTTTTTTTCTTTAGTTTCACACTGTGCAGAAAGTGGGAGCACCATAGTATTTTTAGTACTTAGTGCCCTGGAAAGTATTGATCCGGCACTGCTGACAACAATATGCTGTCCAAGATGCTTTATTCTACTACGACACGGGTCAAAGCAATTTTCTTACCAAACAAACAACAGTCTGAATCACCCAGTTCAGATCCCACGCAAAGTCATTTAACTCGTATGTATTGGCTTCAGTTATGTACGCTGGCGCGGTAGATTACCACGGTACTCGTATAACAGCAAGGTTGCCTTGCCATACCAACGAACATGACTCTAGGCTAGAAATCACAAATTCTGTATACAGGTATACCTCGGAGATATTGCGGGTTCGGTTTCAGACCACCGCAATGGGACCTAAGACGCGTCAACAGTGAGGAATGCAGTAAGCAAGTGGTGGTCCTGGAAACAGGCTGCATCACTGCAGTCTGGCTGAGTGAGTAGGGATCGAAGAGGGAAGGCTAACCCGGTCCCAAAAATGCTGTGCTGAAGTCGGATGTGTCGGCCGAAAAGCGCAAATATCGCAGCTTTGCTGTAAACGGACATAACGCAACCAACGTCCTTCTCAGGACGAACAAAGAAGAAGAAGTCCACCGCAATAAAGCGAATATCGCAATAAAGCGGGTCATACCCATTTATTTGGCTTCCCTGTGCATATAAAAGCCTAAAATCATGTGTGGGCAATAGCGCTAGCTCTAAAAATAAAATGTACTGTAAAATTAAAAATACTTTATTGCTAAAAATGAAAGATAATCTTCATCACCTGAGCCAAAATCTATCGGAAGAAGAAGGCACGTTCTAATAAATAAACATAAACTAGCCAAAACTGGCAGGTTTTTAATTATAGTTTGTTGTTTCTGTTACATGTATTACATTGCTGCTTCTTCTATAGTCCCGCTTGCTCGTTGTGAATGACTCGATCGTCTCTTCCTTTTAGCCATCTTATCATTTTGATCCATAATAATACGTCTGCAATACTTTAAATTAAAATTTTGTCTCGAAGAAACAATCAGAAATCTTACATTTTAAGGTTATTTATAAGAAAAATGATGAGTTAAATCCGTTTCCCGAATGAAACTGTACAGAAGAGTATCTTGATTGTCTGTTGATTTAATTCACACAATCACACTTTTCTATTCTCGCGAAAGTACCAGGGTTGCCACTCAAGTTCTAGAGATAAACCCAGATGTTCTTCTAAAAAAAAACCAGAAATACCCAGATTATTTTATGCCTCAAATACACGGGATAGACGATGCTTACATAATCTTTTATGTGCATCTTTAGCACAAATAATCTGTGTGCTACCAATTTTTTTTTTTTTTTTTTTTTTTTTTTTTTTAATTACCAAAAATTCACAGTTAAATAAAAATGATTTCAATAACACCCCAATATATGAACTCTTGAAAATTAGATATTTTAACAGTAATATACTTACATTAGTTACATTAACAAAATGTTCCTCAAATTAAATATAAAATGTTAGTTTTAACTTGTTACAGTTGAAAAATGTCACTTGACAGAGATTCGGCATCCACGTCGATGTGATGATATTTACCGTGATACAACGTTAAAATATCTCCAAAGATAAAAAGTAGGGATAAAAATGATGCGTAAGTTACTGGAATACATGATCGCCCACGCCGCGGGTCATCACCCGCCATGGAAATTAAATTGCTAGAACGTTTACCCTTGGAACGGAATGAGAACGAAGATCAAAAGGAAAAATCTGACTGAACGCGTGCTTGAAACTAGCAAGGCTAAAAGGACGCAATTGGTGGGGCAAGGAAAAAAATTCACGTCCCCAAGTTGACACAAGGTAAAGAAATCGACAAAAGGGACTATAGTTATTATACGCAACAGTCATTTCTTGGACGCTTTTGCGATATTTTGTCCTTTATTTGAATTCAGCGGCAAACGCAGTACAGAAGATTCTAGAAAATATTTCGAAAAACCAACTAACCTTGAAAAGTAACTTTTTCTTAATAATGATGTTAGGAATATAAAACCTAGCTGGCCGGATGGCCCATCTTGAGCAGTGAAATAATATGCTTTCATTTATACAGTCGGATAGATAATAAGAAAGATATTGACAAAAGACTGTGTTGTTCATATCAACGAACGACTGCATTGAAACAATAATGTCACTAATTTTCAAAAAATTGTGGCCTTGAAGACTCAAGTGCTAAAATCTAGTTAGAATGAAAGAGACGGGATGGGGTGGATAATTGTGGCTAAAAATAACTTTAAAGACAAAATTGTGTAGGGGAGGGCAGAGTTGGTTCAAAAAACAAGTGTGTGTTTTTTTTTTGTGAAACGCAAGTAGAGACGGACGAACCAACAGACAATAAGGCATACTTGACTGAGGTATGACTGAGGTATGACTTTTTGGTTGGATGTTTGAATTTGAAAAAAGAAAAGCGCTGATTGGCCATAGATAAACATATTATCGGCGCTCAGACGCGCATCTTGGCCATTCTGCATAAGTTGTCCAGTGATAGACACAGTAATTATTTAATGGTGTAATTTTCCCAAACTAATTGAAATATTTAGAGGGACGCCATAATAAAGCCAGCAGCTCAGCTGAGTTTTGCTAGCATCTACTGTGTTCTATATTCATAATTCTGAACTGTGGGTTTTTTATTTGGCACCAATGTGGTGTCAAATGATGTGTTGATTAATACCAGAAGGGACCCGTGCAGTAAAATATTTTAGCAGAGCAGCCTTTATTTGCCCCCAAGCACGGAGAGGTGGGGCCACCAGACTCTTAATATTTGCCCCCAAGCACGGAGAGGTGGGGCCACGAGACTCGTAATATTTGCCCCCAAGCACGGAGAGGCGGGGCCACCCGATTCCAGCACCAGAACTACTCAGTCAAGATAAGTGAGCTTCTGGTCTGCTGGAGAGTCACCAACTTCGTTTATAAACCCACTAACTATATTACCATCAATAAATGGACAATGTTAGTAGCCATATACAGGGAGTGATGAGGCCACTCCAACAGCACATCCATTCATCATTCTCCCAGCTAAATTAAAAATATAAACATTAGTAATATTAACTAGTCTTGTGAAATACATATGTACACACCTTTCATTTATTATGCCATATATTCATGCATTTCATTCCTAATTTCAAAACCTTTCAAATGTTCTGACCAAACTAAAACCTTGGTTCAGAACAAATAAACTTAAAGAAAATATTAATATCAAAATTTTACACAGCTTGAGTTAGTTCAGTGTGTTGTAACATTTTATTAATATTATTAGACTTGTTAAATATATGTGTGTGTGTATGTAAACTACCACAACACATTACATATCATTACCCTAGAATCTTAACGTAGCCACATTCATCAGAAAAAAAAGATAGGTGTGAGGTCGTAGTGGTAGCAAGAAGGGCCTTCTGACAATTCACAGCTACATTTATCTCAGGAGCCTTCACAGCTGACCTCATGCTTCACACTAAGTAATATCACAATCATACAATACCATCAAAACCACTACAGTCGACAACTTCACCTTCGTTAAGATCATATGCATGAATTGACAACGTGTAATCTTGATTGTGAAGTTCCAAAATCTTTGCATATCTCTGCCGACAACGTCCTTCACGCACATCTTCAACCACGCTTTTACTAGGATTAAACTTATGACAAACTCCATCTTTGGCAACTGCTTGCTTGGCTAGTATTCGATTGGAAACTGTTTCACACAAAAGCTTGTTGGTTTGTTTAGTTTTAACTAAGTTAACCTTCGAAAACACTCTTTCGACGCATGCTGAAGAGTGAGGTAGTGCGATAAGCGTGCACATGAGGTCAGCCAAAACATCAAATTTCTTCTGGTTATTAGCATCTATTACTTGTTGCAGTCCCAGCCAGAATGCGGGCGGATCCTCATCAACTAGATGTCCAAGATCTTTTCGGTACGATGCCAGTTCTCGCCATTGATGAGACAGACGATCAAGGCTCTCTTCTGAAACAACTGTTGGGAACTGCGCTGCTAATGGAATGACAGAAGGTTTGTTGATATCGAGAGCTTGCTTTGGATCCAACAGCTGCATTTGCGCCAGAACACTGTTTTGTTCAAGTGGGAACCTGCGTCGTATTTGAGTACAAAGTTCAATCAGGTATGCCAATGCATCCTTGCGAAACTGGACTTCTTTATCTCGTAACGGTTGTCGCATTAACTGCGCTTCACATCGTCCACCCAGCTCAGTGTAATTCAGTTTCTTGTGCACCTGTACATCCGAAGGATCAATGTCGGCAAGAGTGCGATGCTCATGCTGCAATACTTCCTGCCTAATAAACATACTGAGAAGAAAACGATACTCTCTTGTTACACTCGTGTACACTTTGTGAAGACGGAAGTTCTCGGACTGGAATTCCATGTTCATGGCGTTAACTTTACCCAGTATGTAGCCGACAAATAGAAGCATGTGCTTCGTGCCAACAGTGTTCATCGTCTGCAGGATTTGCCCCGCACCGTCGACGTTGTCCACTGAAGCTTCGGATTGGAAATACAAGTGCAGAGCATCCCATTGCTCAAGGATCCTCTCAATGACTGCTTCACGGGACAGCCAGCGTGTTTCACACAGCTTCAACACTTTATGTTTCTGGGCCTGAACTACATCTTGTATTAACTGGAACTGGAGATTTCTTTTACTACTACGCGAAAAATAGAAGCAGACATTCTTTATGAAAATTTCAAGCCAAGATGGTAGGTGGTTGCTGGCAGCATTTGCACAAAGTGCAAATGGATGACAAACACAGCCGATAACAAAGGCACGTGGAATCTCTTTCTTCAGATGTGCCTGTAAACCACTTGCAGTCCCCATCAAAGTGGCACAGTTGTCTGCAGCAACACCAATGACGTTACTAAGCGGGATTTCATGCGTGCTCAACAATTTCTTAACAGCTGTAAACATGCCAAGACCATCCCATCCTCCACCTCAATGAGGTCTAACAGTGAATCAACTACTTTTTTTTTTTTTTTTTATGTCACAGAATCGCACAACGACTGTCAACATCTGGTTCGTAGAAATATCAGTACTCTCATCAACGAGTATAGAAAATTTCTGATTTCTGCAAATGTTTATAGCTTCAAGCCGCTCAAAATGAGCAATGCCGTACTGCATCACATAGGCAGCCTTGGTGCGCTTCAGTGACATTTTTTTAGCAATTGTGCTGTCTGGAAATATCTGCTTGCAACATTCAATCAAATGATCAGCTTGCGAAAACGGAGTATTATGTTCTGCCATGAAAGCCGACAACACTATCTCCGCTTTAGCAATTTTGTCTTGGAGACAGGGCTCTTTTGGTTTGATGAAAAACTTTGTTAATGTTCAGAGTTTTGCTTTTGTCTTCGAAGTTTTTCATGTGCTTCTGTGTGCTTTTATGTGTCAATAAAGCTGTTTTGTTGGCATTAGTTAATGTACAGGAACAGACCGTACAAATCGCAGCATAGCGATTACCAGAGTCCGGCTTTATTTAAACCTTCAGTTCGCTGTCTGTTAGCCATTCCGCACAAAAAGTCTGCTGATACCATGGCTTCACTTTTTTACGCGGTGGCGTGTAAATCGTCATGCTACCACAACTACCCAGCGTACCTTCATCATCGCTCATTTTATAATCTTATAATAACAACAACAACAACAAAAAACAATATGCTGTTTATCTGCTTAAGTCTAAAATGTAAAAAGAAGACTTTATAACACATCGCAAAAATGACTGAGTATTGCAGATGACAGCCATTAACAGAATAACAGGAAATAGATAGCTGATGTAAACGAGCCAAAAATCAACGCCATTGATGTGGTTAAAAACAAGAATTAAATTTAAGTGGAATAAAAAATATATAGCACATAATGTTTTACATTTATAATATACATATAATGTATGCTCAGTGCACAGAATATACATACACTGTAAATGCCAATTGTCAAATATACCCAGATTAATGCAGATTTTGAAAAAAATTACCCAGATACCCAGATGGAAGCCCAAAAACCCAGATCTAGTAAGAAATACCCAGCTGTGGCATCACTGGAGAGTACATATAAGTTGAAACAATACAATTATTGTCTAGCTTTCAACCACAGTTGCACCCCCTTAGCTGTGGTTGAAAGTTAAAGCACTCTCTCGAAAATAGAAAAAGTGCGCAAATGACGGTGTGCAAAATGTGACTGACTGACCGACCGACCAACCGACCGACCGAAGTAACTTACGGCGGGAATTGTGGTATTTGATTTGATAATTTGAAAAAAGCGCAATATCTGCAAAGCGCAGTAAAGCGAGGTATACCTGTACAGATATCTCAGTGTGATTTTTAACATCATGTAAAGATACGTAGCTTCATGAGGTTAACGAATTTATACAGCGGGTATGCAAAAATGTGTCCAACGTTTTCTTGTTTAGCAATTTTTTGTTTGTTTGTAAAAAATTATTAAGCCCATCATATCCTTGTTTCATGATTTGCTTTACTAGTACAAAAACTAAGCCCATCGTATCTTTGTTTCATGATTTGCTTTACTAGTACAAAAACTAAGCTCATCGTATCCTTGTTTCGTGATTTCTTTCAACGCCTTCGTTTGTTATGGAGTTAAATAAACGCCCCAATCATATTCAAACAGATCGGGTGTGGTGCTTTCGAAATATTTCAGACATGGAAAAATTTTGCAAAGGTCACGTCTCCCATATATGGTAATATGATGTCCGATGCTCTTGTGTACAAACTTACAGACAGATCGGGGAACTCACATGACAACATGTGTGTTACCAACAGATTACTGGGGACAATGAAGATAGAGATGTATATATATATAGGAAGATATTTATTAGTTTGTATACTTGTTATGTTTGGAAATATTTGGTAATATTTTGAGTCTAAGATTAGAACCCTAGTCAAAGGGCGAATACTCATGTTTTGCTTCGAGTGAAAGTAAATATATAGTCGCCCCACTTGAATATAGTTGAAAGGTTAACATTAGCGCATGCCCAATGAGACGATGAGTCGTCGTTGGCGCTTCCGTGATGACGGACGGATCTTGAAGGCTGTCGGACAAATGAGAGTCCGAAGTTTTTCGTCATTGTGATTGATTCTGGGGAAGAGATGAGTTTTCTCTCAATATTCTATGATGGTCGATACTTCTCCCAGAATATATATGTTAGTGTGCTAGTTACTAGTATTTCATGAACTTAAGGTAAAGAAGAAACATTTTCTAAAACTTTACCTAGGCCTAACGACGCCATAGATGTAATATCATCTATCTATATATTTGATGGATCGTATGTAGACGATTCCTGTACTAGCAGCACTATGAGTGGACATATGTAACATTCCTTATGGGTATGGAAAACCCAAAGACATTAGATGAGCAAATGAACGGAACTTTCATTTGTAGTGAGGATATCTTATGGATGAACGTCGCTCACTAGGACCGGCGCCATTTTGAATCCCACTGTTGGTCTATTTGAATTGTCAGTCAGAGAACGGAGATATCTTATTACCTGATGGTGATACCAAGACCTACAATGTATTGAAGTCTACTCCTTGTTATTTGAGATTGTCAACCTTAAAAGAAAGACCCTGTTGAATTTAAAGCCTAAAAGACTTAGCCTGAAAGACATTGTCAGCAGAGGGTCTGTAGAGGAGCATTGTGATGACCATTATTATTGTTAACTCAAACTGATGCGACTAGTCAGTGGAGGTATGAGACGATAGACTATCATAAATATATATTTGCTCCTATCGTCCGATTATATTTTCATGCTATGAGATTGCCAAATTGATGTTGCCACCCATTTGTCAAGTATCCAATGATTTGTTGTGTCAACCTGTTCCAATGACTGTCAACCATGCTGTCAGAGTGTGTATCATTAAACTGTCTGAAACGTCTACAGTAGTTCCAGTTATCATTGACTTCCAGCCGTGAGGGTATGAGTGCATTATTACCAACTTGTCAACTCTACAGAACCATTTATGCATTCGCGTATTGACACTCATATTTACACTCATTGTCAACCCTACATTCTTATCAGTGCCTCACGATTTATCAATGTCGGGGCCTCATTACGTTCCGGGACAAGGTGACCTATATGACCAACACTGTGCCGGGTTTGAGTTGACCACGTACTCTCATCAGGAAGACGAGTACATACAAACATTCATTCCATCAAGCAATATCACGAAAATAAGCATTTATCAATGTGTAAGCTGTAATACTTATTAGTTTATTAGAAAGTAATGTTGTCATAACAAGTCGGCCCGGAAGCGATTATGTCACACTTGTCTGCCCACGTGTGTCACACAGACAGTAATCTAGTTATCTGTCGTATGAGTACGCAAAACTAGCAAAGCAGCTAATAAAATGTAAACCTTTTGCTTGCACGCTTCACGACCCACTTGCTAGCCACACAAAAAATGCCCTTTGTTTCCCTGTTTCACAATCTGTTTGCTAGTAAATAAATAAGCTCACTTTTCCCTGATTCACGATCTGCTTGCTAGTGAAAAAAAAATGTATGCCCACTTTTTCCCTAATTCAAGATTACTTGCTAGCTTTAAAAAAAAAAAAATAAGTCCACTGTTTCTCTAATTCACAACCTGCAAACGAGTTTTAATAAAAAAAATTTTAAAAAATAAGCTCATTGTTTCCCTATTTCACGATCTGCAGGCTAATTTAAAAAAACAAAAACAATAATAAACAGAAAAAAAATCCTCCTGTTTCCCTAATTCGCCACCTGCAGGCTAGTAAATAAGCATACTGTTCCCTGTTTTACGATCTGCTTGCTAGTGGGGAAAAAGTATAAGCCCATTGTTTCCCTAATTCACGATCTACTTGCTAGTTTAAAAAAAGAAATTAATAAATAAGCCCACTGTTTCCTAATTTACGATCTGCAGGCACGCAAAGAAAAATTAATACGCTCACTGTTGTTCTAACAAGATCAGCTAGCTACTAAAACATAATAAATAAATAAATCAGCCCACTATTTTTCTAATACATGATCTGCTTGCTAGTGAAATAAATAAATAAGCCCACTGTTTTTCTAATTCACGATTTGCAGGCTAATAAAATAAATAAGCCCACCGTTTTTCTAATTCACAATCTGTAGGCTAGTTTAAAAAAATAAATAAGCTCAGGGTTTCTCTATATCACGATCTTCAGGCTAATAAAATTTAAAAAAATAAGCCCACTGTTTTTCTGATTCACGATCTGTAGGCTGGTTTTAAAAGAAAAAATAAGCTAACTGTTTTTCTACTTCTTGATCAGTAAGCTAGTTTAAAAAAAAAATAAGCCAACTGTTTTTCTAATTCTTGATCTACAGGTAGGCTAGTAAAAACAAAAATAAGCCAACTGTTTTTCTAATTCTTGATCTACATGTAGGCTAGTAAAAAAAAATAAACCTCCTATTTCCCCGTGATATGATCTGCAGGCTAGCAACAAGCAACAACAAAAGAGGCTTCGAAGTTTAGTGTGTACAGACCCTTTTTGATCTGGTTTATGGTTCATGGGTCTATGTATGAGAAAAAGACTAATGATGAATGTGGTAAAGATGAAGACGATTTTGGTGATGGTGCTGATGATAAGGCTGGTGAGCGATGACGATAATATGTACAGCAGCATTAAGCATACAGCGTTAGGACATAAGAGAATCCCAATCCTCCTAACTAACATAATTACCGATGTATGTTACGTCGGTCGGTCTCACTCAAAATAGTAACTCGCGCCAGAATAAAAGTGCGCAATGCACGGTGTGCAACTTGAAAGTATTTGTTAAAACCACTTATTATCAGGGAACAATCTTTGAAAACAATCCACGCACTGTCACACGAAATGTTGTCATCAAAGAACTTTTAAATTGAATCTAAAATAACATAATTCTCGTTGTGTGTACGTTGGTCACTGCTGAGGAATGCAACCGTGTTGAAAAATTGTATTGTTTCCATTATATATACTCTCCCGAAAATAGTTACAATCAACAAAGAAAAGCGTTCAAATGACGGTGTTCATGAACAGTTTGATTACACTGTATAATGGAAAGAAACCAAAAACACTCTAAGAATGTACTTCTATCTGCTCATCCGGGAACGGAAATAGCACACTATAATTAAAAACCCGTCAAGTTTGACGGGTTATTGCTAGTAAGTTCATAATCAACTACACAGTCACGTGTAAAAAAAAGTCCCACCGCGAATACTGCCGTTGGGGATTGAAGTATTAGAAACTTTATCATACTAAGTCTAACGTCAAGAGGCGGGTGACCAGTTCCCTTTCTCGCTGCCTTTGCCTTTCCTAACTCAAGAGCAGAGTCAGGTACCAATTTACAGCTGGGTAGAATGGAGCGTGACGCTACCGCGTTTAGACCCGGTACCTTTGCCAGCGTTCTAACCATTCTGCCCATAGGGCATTCCAGTCACACGTACACCCGTGTAATGCAGGATTGATAAACTAGGCCAACTTTGGGAACCGCCAATATTAGAAAAAATGTTGGAAGAGCCATCCACATATTTTTTACAACAACAACAAATGTGTATATACGGTTAAAAGTTAGTTGCTTATCCTTTACAGGACGTGGCAATCAACCCCAGCTTTTATTGGCTGTTTGTGATTTTTCTAGGCAATTTTTTTCATTCAGTAGTTTGCCATTGCTTTCTGAACGGTACGGCGCTTATACCATTATTAAAAATCCACACAAAGCGATCTGCTACCAAACCGCCTGCAGCAGGTTTCTTCTTCTTCTTCTTCTTCTTCGTTCGCCCTGAAAAGGACGGTGGTTGCGTTGTGTCTGTTTACAACGTAGCTGTGATATCTGCCCCTTTCGGTCGACACATCCGACTTCTGCACGGCATTTTTTAGGACCGGGTTTGCCTTCCCATTGCGATCCATGCTCGCTCAGCCAGCCTGCATTGCTGCATACTGTTTCCAGGACCACCACGTGGAGGTGGAGCACGGTCTTGACCAGCTCTGGTTCGCTGGTCCTGACGCAGGCAGTCAAGCTATGAGTCACTGACTGCGGTCTCTATCCTGGTATATCTGGATTATGAAACTGCGTTCATATCCATTAGGCCACAGACGCCGACATATATACGATTATATGTCTAAAATCAAAGCAAATTTCTTTTTTTTTTTAAATGAATCGTAACTATTGTTTTCGTAGCATCTCTGCGATAACAATATAAAATAACCGTGTTTAAGCAAGTGTTATTCAGCAACATGTTTATATCATTTCTGGTACGTAATAAGAGCTGGAGCGCCCGACTGACAGAGTGGTTAGAGCTATGGTCTCTCATGGGAAAGGTTCCGGGTTGGATTCACGGTATCGACATGCTCCGGTCTGCCCGGCTATAAATGGGTACCTGACTTTGCTCTTGAGTTAGGAAAAAAAATAGGCAGCAAGGAAGGGAACTCGTCATCCCACCTCTCGATGCTGGACTTGGCATAATGAAGTCTCCAACACGTCACTTCCCTACGGCAGTATTTGCTATGGGACAACCTTAACGATTTTAATGACAGCCGCGATGTGGCCATCTGGGTCTAATGTGATGCCACTTCGGCGCGTGTACACGATCTACCATTACACACAGATAACATCATCCATCATTTTCCTGTTCGCTCCTAACACAGCAGGACGTCTTAACCTTGTATGTGCCACTGAGCCATTAACAAGATTTGTTAGATTGGAAAATTCTTGTGGTATCATTTGTTTACTGTTATCAAGTAACATGCATTGAGGTTGTCATAAATGTGTGATTTGGTTACTGTTATCATGTTAGGTTCGAGTCAAGTTGTATTTTTGTTACTATTAACATACCAACATTTTATTTGGTTTATATTATCGAGTAGCCCGAAATACTTTTCTGACATGCGGACAACTTCTGATGATCCGATTTACCCTGTTGTAATGCTCTGTATAGTTTCCTATTACTGATGGGTTTGTATTACCATGTGGTAACTAATTTCATGCCAGATTCGAATGTGGTTACAATTAACGAGTAATTGCTGCAGTTTTTCTAACCCCCACCTTTTTTCCCCCCACGTTAGTTGGCATTTGGTAAATACGTGATGCATGGTTACGTAGGTCACAGGAACTGTTGCTTACATCAAAGTGGTCTCATATGTATGTGTTAGAACTTCGCCAAGAGCTTACGCCCAGTGGTGATGGATCAAAGACAGACAACAACTATACTTCGATAATGCAGTCATCGTGTGATCATTTCCCATTTCGCTCTTCATGGAGCCACCACTGCAGCGGGACCTGTTGCGGGAAGCCTCCCTCAGTGTGACAAAACGGGGCGGCCCCTATCTATCTTTGTTTCTCTCCGGCAGTATCGGCACATTTGTGGTACTGATTTTTAATATGTGCTCTCAAGTTTCGCACCTTTCTTTCTTTCTTTTTCTGCATGTGTGTGGCAAATATATTGTAGGTGCAAACATTTGTTGACACGCCTCTCTGTGATGTCACCTGTTGTTACATGGTCATCCTGGCTTGCGGTGAGCAACTGAGATAGATAGTCGCCGGCGTGTTTAGATGGAACCGCTGATAAGACGACTCGGTTGGTAACACAGCTGGGCAAACACGGAGTTTTGCGTACTCATACGACAAATAACGAGATTACTGTCTGTGTGACACATGTGGGCAGACAAGTGTGACATAATCGCTTCCGGGCCGACTTGTTATGACAACATTACTTTCTAATAAAGTAATAAGTATTACAGCTTACACATGTTGTCATGTGAGTTCCCCAATCTGTCTGTAAGTTTGTACACAAGGGCATCGGACATCATATTACCATATATGGGAGACGTGACCTTTGCAAAATTTTTCCATGTCGGAAATATTTCGAAAGTACCACACCCAACCTGTTTGAATATGACTGGAGCATTTATTTAACTCCATAACAAACGAAGGCGTTGAAAGATAGGAATATAGTCTGACCATTTCGCAGTTTTATTTCACTGTGAATTTCACGCTCGCCAAGACAACATCAGACCTCGCCAGAGTGAAGACTAGATTCATAATTCTTTTTTTTTTTTTAAACAGACCTTTTATTAGAGAACCAAATAAAACTTACAAAGCCCAGGAAATCTCTACATTTTAATAAGGAACACCGGGACTAGGAAACTGAAGAAAGACACGGAGTCAGAGGGAATTGAAGTTAAAATTAACGATCCCCAGTACACGTGAAAGAAGGCAGCTGCCAGTGCCTTTTTTAAGTCCTCTCAGCAAAAACGTCTGTGAGCCAAGATTGGCGATAGTAGTGCTTTTTTCATTCTATATTTTATTATTAACATGTGAACTAACATATATATATATATATATATATATATATATATATATATATATATATATATATATATATATATATATATATATATATATATATATATATATATATATATATATATATATATATATATAACCATGTGGATTTTAATGTGTGAATATTGCTACAGAACGCCCAAGTCATTTGAGGCTGGCTACCTCAGTATCTAGAATGATGATTCATGAACCACCACTGCATGGGCTGGTGATTGCTTTATTGATAGTTTCGTAGAGAGAACTAAAAGGATAAAGTAGTTCCAGGTTCCCTATGGAGCAGGGAGGGAAAGATGAAAGAAATGATGTACATCAGTGTAAATGTAAACGAAAAAACATATTCATGTTAAAATTAATAGAAGTTTCAAACTTTTCAACAAGTGTAAATATAAAGGAAACATAAATGAATTTATATTGTGAATAATTTTCAAACAGTGGAGATGTAAATGTAAAACATATTATATCTGTACGTTTAACCTTTTCATTTAAATGTAATGTAAAGCTAAAGCTATTCAGTTTAAATGTAAAGAAAGTTTTATCCTGAGGGATTAAATTTAATTCTCATCGAGGGTAAATTCTGACATGGGATGGTATAATAGAAGAGGGGGGCACATAACTATGTGTCGGAAAACGCCATACTCAGAAGAGCGTTTCGTTTTTATTTCTATTACCAGCTATTGGTGGTATCAGCAAAAAAGACCATTTCTGGGACAAGAGTGGTTACGCTTTAAGACGGAAGACCAGCTTTGAAGACTCTCCTAGACTTTCCTGGGAAACGAGCTTCACCCTACGAACTTTGACCAGAGACGAGTGAATGCAGTGTACAGAAAACCAACTCATCAGGAGGAGGAGGATCAGAATCGTTACTGGCAGCTAAGTTAACCCATATGCTGCCACTTGAACCTCTTATCAAAAACCATCACCCGAGTGATGAAAACTTTATTTTGTAATTAACTAGTATTCCTTTCTTTTAAACTGTTAAACTTAAAGTGATTATTAAATTTTGTTATTTGTAATTATACCACTTTAACTTCGATTCAATCATTTTAAATGTACTACATGTTTGTCTCAGTCAAAGTTACTAAACACACACTCTAAACAGAGCTATATTATAATAATAATTCCACTGATTAACTCAGCGGTGGTGGCTTAACGAGCTAGAATAAGCCATTGCTTAAATTCTTCATAAAAGTTGTCGGCAGATTACGGAATTAGCGTGCTCACGACAGCCAGCATTGTTTTCGCTTATCTGAATATCTCGTGAAGACTCCCGTGTGATAGAAGCTTTACTACTCTTCTATCTACATTTCTGCCAAGAGTAATCTTGTGTAAAGATAGACTCCATTGAAGCCTATAATAGATACTCTTGAGTTTTGGCCACTGTTGGACCACTACTGTAAAGCAGGGGAGGCAATATCATCACACCCAGGCATTCGTGTAAAATGATAGCCTAACTTCATATATATATATATATATATATATATATATATATATATATATATATATATATATATATATATATATATATATATATATATATATATATATATATATATATATATATATATATTTATTTATTTATTTATATTTATATTTATATTTATATTTATATTTATATATATATATATATATATATATATATATATATATATATATATATATATATATATATATATATATATATATATATATATATATTTATTTATTTATATTTTTATTTATATATAATCATATGCAAAGAAGCATGAGTCCGTGACCACTAATAAAGACGAAAGAAAAACTCGGATTACTTGGAGGCAAACCTTGGAGGCAGAACTTCAGAATGAAAAAAAAAAAATTACAGCAGACGGAAAGACCCAAACCCCGTGTAGTTCCCGAGGGTCTCTGGGAAGTCTAAGACAGAAGAGGACAACTGTTCCCTTAGGCATCTCGTAAGATGCGGATAATATGAGATTGTGTTTCGGCCTGTTAACCTCATCACGCAAAACAAATTGCTACAGACACCACCGCTGCAGCAGTGCACGAATGCTTTGGTGCAGGCCTTCTGCAGGCAGGACAAGCTCAACTAGTGGTTCTATCCTCCGTAAGGAATGAACAGGGACAGGAATTAATCACATATTATGGTCGAAGAGTTGGACTCAGTTCTCCGTTCTCTGCCTCCTCTCCTTTCAACAACCCGGAGTGGCTAGTAACTGACAATGGTAGAGATAAAATAGGTAGTCCTATACCAGACACTGTCGTAGGTCAGTGAAGATTTACAGACTTCCCCATACAAGATCCAGCTGTTTTATGAGGTGGAGTGACCCATTCCCTCGCTGCCTTTGCCTTCCCCAGCTCAAGTCGACGAAGATGTAGGAAAGGGGAAGGTAGGCGAAGAGGAACTACATTATGTTAGTTGTAATCTGCTGCATGAAAGTTTAACAGCAAGAGGTAAAGTAAGATTAAGCTAATCCACAGCAGAAAGTTCCGTTGGGGAGTGAAATGTTAGAGACTTCACTAATGTGAACTTCATCAAACTAGGTCCAGCTTTTTTATGAGGTGGGATAAACGGTGCGCTGCCTCGCTGTCTTCGCCTTCCCTAACTCAAGAGCAGTCAGGTACCCAGCCTGGCAGATGACAGCGTAAAGCTACCAGGTTTCCATCCCGGAACCCAGTAACTGTGCCGCGGGAGGAATGCGCCCTAACCACTTAGCCAATCGGACATTCAAGCTTGACAGTGAAAATGTACTGAATTTTCCCTTTTTTTTTTTTAAATAGGAATTTTGCCTCGTTTTGGCGAGGCGCGATGCGTTCAACCTAGACACAAGGTGTGTCGGTTATAATTAGGGTACATGTCTAAATATAAAAGACCTTGTGGTCTGATGTTATATTTTCCCCATCAATGTAATCAACAACAAAGGTGGGCAGAGAGGAACTCATCCACAAATTAAAAAAGCAAACAGCAATATAAAACAGTCATCCACTAAGGAAATATTATAACAGACCTAAAAGGGAAAAAAAGGTAGATGTTTACATTGGCACCGTCAAAATAACCGCTTGTTCTAAATCTGAACTGATCACTTTCACAAAGCAAACATGTGATCAACGTCGCAAGCTTAAGCTGTTCTCTTGACATAAGTACACGTCTATATCTCTCTAATATATGTCTATACTGGCGGAAGGCAGCATGGTTATATATATATATATATATGTTGAATCTT
The DNA here is from genome assembly GCA_024509875.1 of Oreohelix idahoensis. Taxonomy (NCBI): domain Eukaryota; kingdom Metazoa; phylum Mollusca; class Gastropoda; order Stylommatophora; family Oreohelicidae; genus Oreohelix; species Oreohelix idahoensis. Next base: position 123,361 of record JAMPIV010020142.1, on the reverse strand, counting down.
ATTAAACAAACAAAATTGCAACCCTTGATCTTGTTGAATCTTTTTTTTTTTTTAATGGCAAATCAATTGATATAGTGACCCAAGATTAATGTTAAGGGAAACAATACAATTAATGTCTAACCTTCATTACCAAAAACACTGCTGCGTCCCCTATTTCTGTAGGGGTCAAACTGACAGACATTCTAATATATATATATATATATATATATATCTATATATATATATATATATATATATATATATATATATATATATATATATATATATATATATATATATATATATATATATATCACGTAGAAAAGGGGGGGGGGAGTTGTCGTGAAGTCTGATTCACAACACGTCATTCTTACCCCAACGGTACGCCATACTTTATAAAAACTGTATGATAGACGGACGGACCAATGGAATTGCACCCTCATGCATAGTTGTTTACACAAGTACTAACCTAACAATGGCGAGCTCAAATCTGTGTAACCTTGTTTCAATTGGAGGTAAGCTACAGACTTATGAGCGAAGTACAGCATGGCAGAGGTCAAGAATTCACAGATAGGAATGTTCAATTAATAGAGTGTGCAAAAATTTCCACGGGAAGTGTTATGGTAATGGAGAAATCTCGAGCGGAATGCATTGAGACGTCAGACAAGTCAAAAATTTTGCTGTTTAGGCTACGCCTAGGAAAAGATGGTAGTATGATAATAAAAGACAATTATCGAAATAGATGAAGACTAATATAGAGAGTATTTTAAGCCTAAGATGAAGGAAATCGGTCCAGGAATAAGGAAGATATGTAAATTACTAGTTTTTCATATTTGCACATCTGGACAAATGTATGCCTGTATTTCGGAACGCAAACACACTTTAGCAATAAAGCTCCCTCTGTCGTTCGGCCTTGGCCTATATAAAGGACGTGCCCTAAATGGAAAGCATGCCATAAAAAAATTTCAAATACAGCGAGAGCGCCAATTCTGTCAGTGAAGACTTCTTTGCCTTCTGCATCTGAGAGCAGACTGCGTGACCATTAACAGCTCGACTGTATGTACTTGAGGGTAAGAAAGAATGTATAAAAATATATATATAATTCTAGTTAATTAATTAACTTGTGCGTTAGGAAGTGTGTAGATGTGTTTCAAACTACTGTGTAATTTCTGGAAGCTAAACCAAGCCTGTGTATATTTAAATAAATTAAGAATGGAAGCAGAAAGGGTGTCCTTGGTTTTAGAAAAGCATTTAATGAATTATTTCTTGATGAAATGGGACACACACCAGGAACAAAGGAAAGGATGAAAGGAATTGTATTACTGTATTGTTTAAGATATCACTTAGTATTTTCCACAAGACCAAATAATTATATGGAGGCGAATCATGGACAAATGGCTCTAACTAAGGATTTGGAGAAAAATTGTATTCACAGTGACCTGGATTGTGTTATTACTGATATATTATGCCCTGTGCGTCTACTTGCACAACAGTCTGAAACTGTCTCTCATTCCCTACATCTGTAATAGAGGGATAGTGATAGAAATATAGTGGTTAATCAAATATGTTTCAGGTTATATCCTGTCATCCAAGTACACGTTAAAGAGTCAGCCACTACTGCAGGAACTAGATGCGCGAGCGCCCTTGTTGTTCATAGGGACAACACCAAGTATCCACTGCCTGGAGGAACATCATGTGACTTTTCCTTCCATGTCAGAAGTGTGACAGGCTTCAATTCACCAGATAAGCGGCCAAACAAGGTTACTGTTCAGTCAAACCACTATTAAAGACAGTAATATCTAATGATGACATCTGTTTGGGCATGGTTATAGCCAGTATAAACAATCATTCAATAACTGTGAAATAAGATGGGCCTTAAGATATAAATATTCTACAACCAGAGTGAGTTAAACAAAGAGAGAAGAACTTTCTACAAATTTAGAGATTTTTGATACTTTTGAACAAGTTTCAAGTGTTTTATTTATTTAACGTTGTAATTAAATTTTGAGTTCCTTGAAAGATTTTCAAACAGAAAAGAAAAACTTGTAAAAAATAAATTGTAAATATTTACCAGCAGACTTACTTAAATTATTTAAATTAAGTTACAGTTCTTGTTGGTAGATAGTTTAATTAATACCCCTTGCAGAGTTAATAATATAAACAGAGGAGGATCTTGAGAGGAGCATTTAGGAACTTAGAGTAATACAGTACCATCTTCTCTAGGAACTTATACAGCTTGATCTTATCTTTGATGTCCATACACCCTTACTCTTTTCAGAGAAGGGGGTATTACTTATAAGACCAGTATTTTATCTGGCACTATCCTGGTATCTCCTGATACAACTTTGTGTCCAGGATACTTTATAATTTCTAAAACAATCAACCCTCTCGCGACAGGGGTGAAGAGTTAGAGACTTCAATATTCTAGGTCTTAACTTTATGAGATAGGGTGACCAGTACCCTTCCTCGCTGCCTTTACTTTCTCTAACTCTTAAGCAGAGTCGGGTACCCATTTAGAACCGTGTAGACTGCAGCGTGACGATACCTGGTTTCGAACCCGGTAACTTTGCCTGGGGAAGCAAGCGCTCTAACCACTCGGCTATTCAACGTTATACTATCTTATTTCCCTCTATCTATTGCGTACGCCGTGATGCGTCGTACGGGGCTTAGTATTTCCGATTTTACGTACGTACTGTGACCTGGTGTGTTATCCTGTTGTACTTCTTTAACACGTATGTTACCGATCGGTCCATCTTCTCTTGAGTAATCTTAGAAGCATGAGACGTTTTTTTTAAATCAGTGCTGCTGGCTCATGGCATCCAAAGTCTCTCTCTCTCTCTCTCTGTCTCTCTGTCTCTCTGTCTCTCTCTCTCTCTCTCTTATCTTATCTTATCATCTAATCTAATCTAATTTATCATCTATCTATCTATCTATCTATCTATCTATCTATCTATCTATCTATCTATCTATCTATCTATCTATCTATCTATCTATCTATCTATCTATCTATCTATCTATCTATGTGTCTATCTATGTGTCTATCTATCTATCTATCTATTTATCTATCTATCTATCTATCTATCTATCTATCTATCTATCTATCTATCTATGTGTGCTGTTTATCTATCTATATCACTCTCTTTCAGCGCATTCCTTCATTTATTTTCTGCCCTGTCCTTTCCCGATTTATTTGCTTTATTAAGTTTCTCGGTAGCGTAGCTAACAAACCTCGATTTTCACGCATAAGACTGGGGTTTGTTTCCCACGAAGTAATAAAGGACAATAATAGCAAAGCACTCAGCCAAAATAGAATAATAATAAACCAAATACAATAGTTATCTATCTCCAAACAAAAAGAGGCCAACAGAAAACAGCATTAAAAATATATATGATGCAAATCTGAGACAAGGACAAAAAGGCAAATACCTGAGTAGAATATTAACATTAGATAGACGATACTTCACCGAGATAAAGAGCACAATAAAGACGGAAACAGCATTTCGTAAAGCCACAAACATTCTGGGCGATTAAGCATTGTCAGTGAAAAGAAAGAGTTGTGTAATGTTCCACTGAACAATTACTTTTTTGGGGAAGTAAAGTCTGGTAGTGAACAATGGAATGTAGATGATATAAGAAGCTACTGAGACGTGGCTTTTTTTTTTCTTTCTATAAATATACTAAGATGGGTTAAGAAATCTAATGATTAGGTCCTGGGGGTGGATGGGAATAAGAGGCAAAAAAGTGCAAACATAAGGTAAAAACAATAACAATTTACATGACAAGATACTTCTGATATGATAATATTAGTAGCTGAAACACATAGTAAGACAGAAAGAGAAAATATTAGATGGACGGATAACATGGTATGAGAATTAGTCACCGACTAAACCCACAGGCAGGAGAGGTTGTGGGTAGAAAAAAAAACCTCACACGCTATCCTCCGACATGGCAATAGATGATGATTATGATGATGATGATGACGTTCTCTATATTCTATTAGCTGGTGAGTAACCCGTCACGACAGCAAGGTGATAGTTCCATTCGGATGGTCCTTTGTTCGAATTCCTGGAGTGCCTAGCCCTTCTGCTACTTTTCTCTTGTCCAGTACCCTCTCTCACTCTGTCTTTCTCTGTCTTTCTTTCATTCTTTTTTTCTTACGAGTGTCTACACTGTACCTATTTTTTATCATTATTTAGTACTCACAGGTTAAGTACTCACAGGCCTCGAGTTTCCCTCTCTGTTTATTCATATACTCCCACGCACCTGAAATTAAAAAGCAACGAATATCTTGGTCAATTATAATTGATACAAGGTCAAGAATGTGCTGGGCTGTGCTTCTGAGAAATCTAGGATAAAGTCATTTATTGGATTCTCAATATTAATATTATCTAACGAGTTATATACTCTCTCTCTCTCTCTCTCTCTCTCTCTCTCTCTCTCTCTCTCTCTCTCTCTCTCTCTCTCTCTCTCTCTCTCTCTCTCTCTCTTTTTTGCTTCCCCCTCTCCTTATAATTTATCTGACCCCTCCCCCTTGTCTCTCCCTCTCTCTCTCTCTCTCTCTCTCTCTCTCTCTCTCTCTCTCTCTCTCTCTCTCTCTCTCTCTCTCTCTCTCTCTCTCTCTCTCTCTCTCTCTCTCATGCTTGTTCTCCTAAGCTAAATATTTTCATTTGTTCGTTCCAAACATATAAATATGAAATAAATCTTTTCTGCTGCATACCTTCTAGAAGAAACGTTTCCTCCTCACTCTCTCGCTCCCTCTTTCTCTCTGTCTTCTTCTTTTCTGGTGCATAGTTTCTAGTCAGAAAGTTTCCTCCTCTCACTCTCTCGCTCCCTCATGCTTTCAGTTTCTTTCTTATCCGTAGCATACTTTCTAGAAGAAACGTTTCCTCCACTCACTCTCTCGTTCCATCCTTTTCTCTGACTCCCTCTTTGCATAGTTTCTAGAAGGAAAGTTTCTTCTTCTCACTCTTTCTCTCCATCTGCTCTCAGTCCTTTTTTCCGTTGCATACCTTCTAGAAGAAACGTTTCTTCCTCTCCCTCTCTCGTTCTCTCATCCTCTGTCTCTATTCCGTTGCACGCTTATGTGATGGGGCCACAATAAAGCCTAAAAATATTTGTTTTCGCTTCTTTAAAGGGCCACTATAACGCCTTCATTTTCATATTTATGTATTTAATACCCGGAGTATATAGCTGTGTTTTTTCCCAGTATAAGTTTTACCAGAACACCGATAAATAGTCCTCAGCCCGGCTACACGTGTGTTACTTTCGTGACGCAATTACTACGCGCATGCACTGCGTGTGAAAGGTCTGACGCAGGAGAAGCGGTCAGTTTGGTGAGATTCGTAGTAGAGGCAAGATGTGAGAAGACACCCAGAGTCAGAAGATTGCACGCGGTATGGAGGCAAGTGACATTATAATTTTGACCAGATTATTTTCTAGTGAAGTTACCATTATTTCCCTGTAACTTTAGAATTATTTTCAGCGTGACTTGGTTCTAATGTTTGAGAGAATAGATAAATTGGTGTTCCCTAAGGTGATTCCTTTTAGGACATTATAATTAGTTTTAAAGTTATAGATGAGTGAAAATAACGTGTGGATAGGTTTTATTAGTCGTGTTAAGTCTAGATCACGGCTGTGAGAATATAGAGAAGGAACCTATTTCATTCATGATACCGGGCAGAGAAGCGATCTATTACTTTAATTGAGATAGTACATATTAACTGTAGGCAAGATGGCAGCCGGCGGCCACGTGTTAAAGGTACATAAAGATGGCGCATGTGAGCCGACATTAACATTCTTAGTTACCACGTGCTATAGGCCCAATGATGTTAAGCTATTTATTATTTGAGAGCGCAGTGGGCTAATTATAACGTTTGTTAGTTCAAGAGTAATTTTATTTTATTCTTTAATGTAAAGGTAATTTAGTCAGTGTATTTCACGATAATTGATTATAATTCTACTGTATATTTTTAGTGGGTGAGTTTGAGATGAGAATAGTTATTTAGATTTCTAGTGAGCGTAATGCCACCCTTTTGTGCGTGAGGCACTTTGAGACATCAGCGTTTCTCTGTTTGCTCCTTGCGGAGCATGGAGACACCAGTGCGGCTGGGTCCAACAGAAGCCTGTGCGAAGCATTTATATGCTATGGTAGTGGTTTGTTTCTGTAACAATGTGTTTCATATGATGAGATTCCCAATCTCATCAGTCGGCATATACGACATGCCTCAGAGTGCACGAACGAATATTGATATGGATAAGTTGCGAGGTGGTCGCTTATTCTCGTTAAGGAGAGTATTCGTCGAACATAACGTTTAATACTGTTTGATGCTCATTTTAGTATTATTTAATTATTGTTATGTGTAGAATGGTTTATGAGAGCACGTGGGTTCACTTGGAGATATATATTTCTCTTCTCGCTCCTTATGAAGCAAAGGAGCCACCAATGTGGCTGGCCACCTTATGAGGCATAGAGCCACCAATGTCGCTGGCCTCCTTATATGGGGCCCCCAATGTGGCTGACCTCCTTATGGAGCATGGGGTCACCAATGTGGCTGGCCTCCTTATGGAACATGGGGTCACACATGTGGCTGGCCTCCTTATGGAGCATGGGGCCACCAATGTGGCTGGCCTCCGCATGAAGCATTCATATGCTCTTGCAACAGTGGTTTCGGTAGCAATCTATGTTACATGGTGAGATTGCCAGCCTCATGCACAACATCATACTAGTCTCATTAGACGACATGCATGGACTGAGTGTGTGTGCATGATGGTTGAATGTTTCAGGTGGCGTGGAAGAAGAACAGTTTGACAGGTGAGAGTATGGTGTTCCTCATTAATTAACTATTACGATTTTAACCAGTCAGTGTTTTGTTTGCGTTTCAGGTTAGCAATTGAGCACTGGCTGGGTGTTTTGTTTGTTGGTTTATTTGTATAATGTTTGTTTGCTTAATTTGCTTTGTGGGTTCGGGTCACTGAAAGGGTTGTATGAATAAATACAGCCCCTGCCTTAGAATCAGAGCTTTATTGTTGTTCGGGTCGGTTGCGAGTGTGCAAGAAAGTGATCACATATCCCGACAGCATCATCATTTCTCGCCCACCCTATCACACTTTTATAAGGAAAGTTTCTTCCTATCACAATTTCATAACAATGTAGACACGCCGGACATAAAGCTAAGAATTGTGTAATGCCACAAAGACCAACACCAAATAGAACAAGCTTTTAATGCTGAAATAAGCAAGTTTAACCAATAGTGTCAGGCTTATAAATAATAGTAATAATAATAATCCAAGTCTATCTAGATTTATCATTTTCCATTACTTAAGCAAATTGAAAATAATAAATAGGATTATCCAAAAGGAAGGAAGATAGGAGCGGAAGGAGAGAAAACTGGTCGCTTGACTAGATTATTTGGAAGATGACGACCTCCAACCCACCCAAGTCAGCCCCCCAATCTGTTCTGAAATAAAGTAAATCACACAATCTATACTGAGATAAAGTCAGTAAAACAATCTATACTGAGATAAAGTCAGCCACACAATCTATACTGAGATAAAGTCAGTCACACAGTCTATACTGAGATAAAGTCAGTCACACAGTCATACTGAGATACAGTCAGCCACACAATCTATACTGAGATAAAGTCAGTCACACAATCTATACTGAGATAAAGTCAGTCACACAGTCTATACTGAGATAAAGTCAGTCACACAGTCTATACTGAGATACAGTCAGTCACACAATCTATACTGAGAAAATGTGATCTAAAAATGCTAAAAGATAACCAGTTTTGGGTGCTAAAAATAGATCAGCCCAAAACGGAATAGATTAACTGAATGGCCGAATATCTTTATCCGAAAGAGACGAGCGCGAGGATTTCGCAATACCATGCAAGGAGGCAGAGAAGAAGCCACCATATCTGGACGTCTGCGCTGGTCCAGAGCGTACAAATCGATGTTTTCTCATACTTTTGGCACGCCATACATCTCTGACATATCTCTCCCGGCTGACCGACTATGTGATGAAACTGAAAATAAAGGAAGCAAGATGGACGTAGACAAAAATAGAAACGAAGAGTCTATCTGGTTACAGTTTAACCGGGAAATTTGCTTACTGACACACAAAAAATCGCGAAGTCGCTAGAGACGGGTGTCTGAAAGAGATTAAAACACAGAAATGGGCAATGTAATCAGAGATATGAGGCACGCTCGAGACTCCGTAAAAGTACATAGCTATGCATTTCTTTAATTAAATGGCCAATAAGAAACAAAAATAATCCTTTATATAAGAAATAAAAGTGAGTGAAGAAAAACACCAAATAGGCAGACAAACGGGGGTAGGGGTGGGAGAGGACGGGAGACGGGAGGAGGGGAGAGAGAAATATTTTTACACAAACATTTTCCACACGGATCAACAAAGTAAGTACAAAAGACGGTTTGAATGATTGGTAGAATTGGGCGGATTTAGCCAAAACAAGACTATAACCTTCATTCAGAAAAAAAGCATCCTTTTTTCCTTGTTGTTCTCTTTCCGTTACGCATGGAGCATGAGTCCGACAAGTGCAGCTGGTTCTCTTGCAGGAAGCCGGCATCACAGCATACACGTGCTCCTGCAGCGTTTGTTTGTGTAGCAGTTTGTTTTACACGGTAAGGTTGTCAGTCCCGTGTATAACCCCATTTTAGTCGCCCTTTACGACACGCATGAAGCAGTAGTAGGCCGATTATTTTCTTTGTCTACCAGAGACCCCCCAGAAACTACACGGGTCTTTAAAAAACGTAAGAAAACAAATTAAACGCACTGGGACGAACACCCTTCCCCGCCTATTCCAAAAGAATAAAACATATTAATAGAATGAATGACAGAAAGAAAAAAAATATAACGACTTTCACATCTAGAGAAAAAAACTTCCAGATGAGACTCATGACCCGAAAGAGCTGGTGGAGAAAAAATAGCTAAAAAGGACATTCTGCACCCCGTATCTGGCTGGAACCGCAGAAAGCAAGAAATCCATAACTGGATTTCGCAATACTATCATAAAATCTAAAGTGCAGGCAGGAAGGCCACGCTGTACCCTGAGCGTTTTAGTAGTCGATGCTCTCTCGAGGGAAGAAAATCTCTTCGATTACAATAATTCCGCCTTCCCAAATGTATATCATGTAACAATATAATTCATTACCCTGTGACCTTTTGTCTGCAAGATGGGGAGGGGGTGAGGTGGTAGAGGTATTAAAGCAACAATGAAATCTGTGGTTAGATCTGCAATCATCCGGTATGGTTCCCCCGGGGCGCCTGACGAAAGCAAGGGAGAACAAAACCACTGCCACGTTGGAAGACTTCGTGTGAGGTTGTGTAAGGAAAGGGGGCAATCTAATCAAGTTAATGCTACAGGAACAACTACAGCCACAACAATAAAGCTCGTGCTTTCTTTATTTTAGTATAGGCGTGGCTGAACGTCCGACTGACAGAGTGGTTACAGCGCTTGCCTCGCGCGGCCAACTTACCGGGTTCCGGGTTCGAAACCTGGTTGCAATATGCTCCACTCTACCCAGCTGTAGGTGGGTACCAGACTCTGCTCTTAGGGAAGGCAAAAACGGCGCTGAAGAGAACTGGTCACCCCACCTCATAAAACTGGTCCTAGTACAGTGAAGTCTCTAACACTTTCCTTCCCAACGGCAGTATCTGCTGTGTGACTACCTTCACCGTTATCTGTGCGACTACCTTCACCGTTATCTGTGCGACTACCTTCACCGTTATCTGTGCGACTACCTTCACCGTTATCTGTGCGACTACCTTCACCGTTATCTGTGTGACTACCTTCACCGTTATCTGTGTGACTACCTTCACCGTTATCTGTGCGACTACCTTCACCGTTATCTGTGTGACTACCTTCACCGTTATCTGTGTGACTACTTAACCTTCCAACAATCTATTCATCGATGTCTTCCTATGTATTTACGATTATATATGGAGAAGACAGCTGAGTACACACTTCATAAAGGGTAAAGAAGATACAGAAGAAAACAAGGTAAGAATTCGAATAGATGGCATAAGACAGTACATCCTAGAGTGCTCTCCCTTAAGGCATTTTCTCGACAGGGAGCCAAAGGGTAATGCTGGTAATGGTGATATATGATAAAGGTGCATGGAAAGGAAAATGCGTGTTTCTAATTATGTCGACATAATGATAGCTGTAGGTAGCATGCATATGCTTTGTGAAGGCTTCCTGGAGACAATGCTGCAATTATGACTCCATGCTCCGTAGGGAGCGCATGAGTCAGTGCAGGCTTTCTAAGAAAAGCTACAGTGTAGGCTTTCTAAGAAAAGCTACAGTGTAGGCTTTCTAAGAACAGATACAGTATAGGCTTTCTAAGAAAAGCTACAGTGTAGGCTTTCTAAGAACAGCTACAGTGTAGGCTTTCTAAGAACGGCTAGCCTTTCTAAGAACAGCTACAGTGTAGGCTTTCTAAGAACAGCTACAGTATAGGTTTTCTAAGAACGGCTAGGCTTTCTAAGAACAGCTACAGTGTAGGCTTTCTAAGAACAGCTACCGTGTAGGCTTTCTAAGAATAGCTACAGTGTAGGCTTTCTAAGAACAGCTACAGTGTAGGCTTTCTAAGAATAGCTACAGTGTAGGCTTTCTAAGAACACCTACAGTATAGGCTTTCTAAGAACACCTACAGTATAGGCTTTCTAAGAACAGCTACAGTGTAGGCTTTCTAAGAACAGCTACCGTGTAGGCTTTCTAAGAACAGCTACAGTGTAGGCTTTCTAAGAACAGCTACAGTGTAGGCTTTCTAAGAACAGCTACAGTGTAGGCTTTCTAAGAACAGCTACAGTGTAGGCTTTCTAAGAACAGCTACAGTATATGCTTTCTAAGAACAGCTACAGTGTAGGCTTTCTAAGAACAGCTACAGTGTAAGCTTTCTAAGAACGGCTAGGCTTTCTAAGAACAGCTACAGTGTAGGCTTTCTAGGAAAAGCTACAGTGTAGGCTTTCTAAGAACAGCTACAGTATAGGCTTTCTAAGAACGGCTAGGCTTTCTAAGAACAGCTACAGTGTAGGCTTTCTAAGAACAGCTACCGTGTAGGCTTTCTAAGAATAGCTACAGTGAAGGCTTTCTAAGAACACCTACAGTATAGGCTTTCTAAGAACGGCTAGGCTTTCTAAGAACAGCTACAGTGTGGGCTTTCTAAGAATAGTTACAGTGTAGGCTTTCTAAGAACACCTACAGTATAGGCTTTCTAAGAACACCTACAGTATAGGCTTCCTAAGAACAGCTACAGTGTAGGCTTTCTATGAACAGCTACCGTGTAGGCTTTCTAAGAACAGCTACAGTGTAGGCTTTCTAAGAACAGCTACAGTGTAGGCTTTCTAAGAACAGCTACAGTGTAGGCTTTCTAAGAAAAGCTACAGTGTAGGCTTTCTAAGAACAGCTACAGTATAGGCTTTCTAAGAACAGCTACAGTGTAGGCTTTCTAAGAACAGCTACAGCGTAGGCTTTCTAAGAACAGCTACAGTATAGGCTTTCTAAGAACGGCTAGGCTTTCTAAGAACAGCTACAGTGTAGGCTTTCTAAGAACAGCTACCATGTAGGCTTTCAAAGAATAGCTACAGTGTAGGCTTTCTAAGAACACCTACAGTATAGGCTTTCTAAGAACGGCTAGGCTTTCTAAGAACAGCTACAGTGTAGGCTTTCTAAGAATAGCTACAGTGTAGGCCTTCTAAGAACACCTACAGTACAGGCTTTCTAAGAACGGCTAGGCTTTCTAAGAACAGCTACAGTGTAGGCTTTCTAAGAACAGCTACCGTGTAGGCTTTCTAAGAATAGCTACAGTGTAGGCTTTCTAAGAACGGCTAGGCTTTCTAAGAACAGCTACAGTGTAGGCTTTCTAAGAAAAGCTACAGTGTAGGCTTTCTAAGAACAGCTACAGTATAGGCTTTCTAAGAACGGCTAGGCTTTCTAAGAACAGCTACAGTGTAGGCTTTCTAAGAACAGCTACCGTGTAAGCTTTCTAAGAATAGCTACAGTGTAGGCTTTCTAAGAACACCTACAGTATAGGCTTTCTAAGAACACCTACAGTATAGGCTTTCTAAGAACAGCTACAGTGTAGGCTTTCTAAGAACAGCTACCGTGTAGGCTTTCTAAGAACAGCTACAGTGTAGGCTTTCTAAGAACAGCTACCGTGAAGGCTTTCTAAGAACAGCTACAGTGTAGGCTTTCTAAGAACACCTACAGTGTAGGCTTTCTAAGAACAGCTACAATGTAGGCTTTCTAAGAACAGCTACCGTGTAGGCTTTCTAAGAACAGCTACAGTGTAGGCTTTCTAAGAACATCTACAGTGTAGGCTTTCTAAGAACAGCTACAGTGTAGGCTTTCTAAGAAAAGCTACAGTGTAGGCTTTCTAAGAACAGCTACAGTATAGGCTTTCTAAGAACAGCTACAGTGTAGGCTTTCTAAGAACAGCTACAGTGTAGGCTTTCTAAGAACGGCTAGGCTTTCTAAGAACAGCTACAGTGTAGGCTTTCTAAGAAAAGCTACAGTGTAGGCTTTCTAAGAACAGCTACAGTATAGGCTTTCTAAGAACGGCTAGGCTTTCTAAGAACAGCTACAGTGTAGGCTTTCTAAGAACAGCTACCGTGTAAGCTTTCTAAGAATAGCTACAGTGTAGGCTTTCTAAGAACACCTACAGTATAGGCTTTCTAAGAACACCTACAGTATAGGCTTTCTAAGAACAGCTACAGTGTAGGCTTTCTAAGAACAGCTACCGTGTAGGCTTTCTAAGAACAGCTACAGTGTAGGCTTTCTAAGAACAGCTACCGTGAAGGCTTTCTAAGAACAGCTACAGTGTAGGCTTTCTAAGAACACCTACAGTGTAGGCTTTCTAAGAACAGCTACAATGTAGGCTTTCTAAGAACAGCTACTGTGTAGGCTTTCTAAGAACAGCTACAGTGTAGGCTTTCTAAGAACAGCTACCGTGTAGGCTTTCTAAGAACAGCTACAGTGTAGGCTTTCTAAGAACAGCTACAATGTAGGCTTTCTAAGAACAGCTACCGTGTAGGCTTTCTAAGAACAGCTACAGCGCTGGATCGATGTACTGTTAAGAGCGACAAGGGGAAAGAAGAATGATAGACAGATCGCGTAACTAATGGAAACAAACATTTGCACTCAGAGTACTCGATCGCCATGGGAGATGCGTTTTTTTATTTTTTAATATTATCTTTGATGTGCTGGCTGCTTAAACCTGGGTATATATATATACACACACACACACATTCATACATACATATTTTTCCCTATCGTAACTATTAATGTTCACAGATCTAACAAAATTATTTCTTCCTCCGATGCCCCTCCCACCCCACTTTTCCACACACACACACACCAGAAAAAAACATATCTCTTTCACGATACATTTATTTCCTTTAATACTGAAAATAATGAAAGGCGACTACTGTCTCCGAGTCACTCAAGATTACTACCTATAAAGCACTGGACTTGAAAAGCTGTGGAAAGATGAAGAGACGTTTTTAATACTAGTGGATGAAAGAGAAATAAAGAGATCACAAGATGAAAACAACAGAGTTTCGGTACTACACACAGATCTATCAAACTATAAATAAAAATTAACACCACAGCAGTCAAAGATTCCTGGCAAGTACAGAAATAAAACTGTTACATTGATCAAACGTAATAAAGTAAACACATTTACAAAGTGGAGGAACATAGTTGTAAGGAAGGGCTAATTTCCGGCAAATACAGAATTATAATTGTGCTTTTGTACACTTTCTTGGCCGTAGAGATATTCAAATGTAAATAAAGTTAAAGAACGATACTTGTTAAGTGGAGAAATTCAAACTTACTAATGATGGAATTGCTGGTAAGTGCTAAAATGCACCTAAAATAAGCAGACTTTCTGGTAAAGGCTAGCTGTGGAACAATAGCAGTCCGCTTTGAAATTCTGGACAATATGCAATAAAATTGATACTTTCACAACTGCCTCACGTTGATAGAATGGATTAAATGGAGTGCATATGGAAAACGCAACCAAGGTGGCGCGGGTTCAATGTCTAGCGCAGGCGGGAAAAAAACAACAGGAGACTGACACTTGAGAGTCATGATCCAAGTGCGCCCTCTCCCATTTGAGTGTAAAGGGGATAAAAGGGTCGCAATACATGTCAGAAGGGGAATTTTCTTATGATCTCCTATAGTAACGCTTTCATTTAGTTTACTGTCCTTAAATGCAGAAATACAACTGAAACAAGCGAACTTTCTGGTAAGTGCAAAAATACAACTGACACAATCGAACTTTCTGGTAAATTCAGAAGTACAACTGAAACAATAAATGATATTCCAGCGAACTTTCTGGTAAATGCAGATATACAACTGAAACAAGCGAACTTTCTGTTAAGTGCAAAAATATAACTGACATAATCGAACTTTCTGGTAAATTCATAAGTACAACTGAAACAAGCGAACTTTCTGGTAAATTCAGAAGTACAACTGAAACAATAAATGATGATATTCCAGCGAACTTTCTGGTAAATGTAGAAATACAACTGAAACAAGCGAACTTTCTGCTAACTGCAAAAATACTACTGACGCAATCGAACTTTCTGGTAAATTCAGAAGTACAACTGAAACAATAAATGATGATATTCCAACGAACTTTCTGGTAAATGTAGAAATACAACTGAAACAAGCGAACTTTCTGGTAAGTGCAAAAATACAACTGACACAATCGAACTTTCTGGTAAATTCAGAAGTACAACTGAAACAATAAATGATGATATTCCAGCGAACTTTCTGGTAAATGCAAAAATACAACTGACACAATCGAACTTTCTGGTAAATTCAGAAGTACAACTGAAACAATAAATGATGATATTCCAGCGAACTTTCTGGTAAATGCAGAAATACTACTGAAACAAACGAACTTTCTGGTAAATGCAGAAATACAACTGAAACAAACGAACTTTCTGGTAAATGCAGAAATACAACTGAAACAATCTAACTTTCTGGTTAATGCAGAAATACATAGTAAACGTAAACGCATATACAACTGCAATCAGAAAGACTGTTTCCTTGCAAAGAAAATCCACTGCGAATTGCGAAACAAGTCAAAACAGCTTGAATAAGAAAGGCATAAGGACGGGCATTTGTTTATTCTCGTCTTCTCATCATGTTCCTTGTTTGCTCCTTATGAAGTATGAAGCTGGCCCTGTTGCAGGAGGCTTGCACCGAAGCATTTATGTGCTCTTCCAGTAGTAGTTTCTGTGGCAATACGTATTACATGATGGGGTGGCCAGCCTCCTGCACAACTTCATATTAATCGTTTTGTGCGACACGCCTTAGGCAGCAGTCGGCCTGTTATTCCATTACCTCGTCAGAGACATCCGGGGACTATACATGGCAGGCGTGGATTTGCGGTAAATAAATATTAGACAAACATAAAGGTATGTTTTCAAGCACTCGTAAGAAATAAAGAAGTAGAACACTAGACAACAGAAAAACAACAGACGTGAGTGGCTTACCCAGGACTCGAACCCAGGACCTTCCGTGCGACAACCCCGCCTAGCTATGCAAGCGAATCACACTATCCTCCCTGCCATCTATGCATCACCAATAAAATGATGCTTCGATGACTGGTCATTAGTGCGAACCGCAAGACATAACACCGGAAGTTTACAATGGGCAGTCCAACCTATTAATGACGTAATCACTTCTGTTGTTCCCCTATTATACAGTATAGGTCAGTCGGTTCTTCATTATGTGTGTGTGTGTGCGTATGCGCGTGTGTGCACATTCAAAATACGTTTAAGCGCACAATGTGGTACGGTGCAATTTGTGATACCAAAAAAAAAAAACATGCTTGCATGGAGCGAGTTATCGAAGAGAAAGGAAGATTTAATAAAACAACTGAAGAAAAGGAAATAATTACAAAAGGGAGTTAACAACACCCCTGGCAAGGAATGCATTACGGGGAACTCGGTGTACAATTACCGACCGCATTTCCGATCCCAGTTTCGTCTGCTGCCTGCGTCACGCGCATGTTGCAATACTGTCCTCATTAAGTTCTGTCTTTTGTTGTATAAATGCAGCGTCCTTGTTCATTAACAAGATGCAATAGAAAAAAAGGTCGTCGTCATCCTCAAAAACTGCACACGTGCTGTTACCAAATGGATCTCGCACAAACTCGTGTTATTTTTTTAATGAAAAAATAGCCCCTTCAACCTCTGATGGGTTATAATTAGGACATATAATTTATCATTTTCCTTTACGCTCCTTACGGAGCATGTGGCAACCACTCTAGCTCAGTGTTTCTTAACCTTTTAGGAGGTCTTGCACCCCTATACATCATCTTAGGAAACCTCGCACATCTTTACATCATCTTAAGAAGCCTCGCGCCTCTTTACATCATCTTAGGAAACCTCACACATCTTTACATCATCTTAGGAAACCTCGCACATCTTTACATCATCTTAGGAAACCTCGCACATCTTTACATCATCTTAGGAAACCTCGCACATCTTTACATCATCTTAAGAAGCCTTGCACCTCTTTATATCATCTTAAGAAGCCTCGCACCCCTTTACATCATCTTAAGAAGCCTCACGCCTCTTACCATCATCTTAAGAAGCCTTGCACCTCTTTACATCATCTTAAGAAGCCTTGCACCTCTTTACACCATCTTAAGAAGCCTAGCACCCCTTTACATCATCTTAAGAAGCCTCACGCCTCTTACCATCATCTTAAGAATCCTCGTTCCTCTTTACATCATCTTAAGAAGCCTCGCACCTCTTCCCATCATCTTAAGAAGCCTCGCGCCTCTTACCATTATCTTAAGAAGCCTCGCACCTCTTTACATCATACACCTCTTTACATCATCTTAGGAAACCTCGCACATCTTTACATCACCTTAAGAAGCCTCGTACCCTACTGCATCATCTTAAGAATCTTCGCACGCCATTATCTTCTAGCTCACAAAATATGCCAACAATGAGATAAAGAGATACAAGTATGTTTTGGGAAAATATTATTTACAAAATGTGACTAGGGTTCGGTATTGAATTCACGTTGTCAATGTTCTATTTTGTACAAATATATTTGAGTTCAGTGTATTATATAATGTTAATGGTGATTCGCCTTCTAAAATAACTGGCATGTTTCGCACCCCCTGAAGATAGGTCTCGCACCCCCTGAAGATAGGTCTCGCACCCCCTGAAGATAGGTCTCGCACCCCCTGAAGATAGGTCTCGCACCCCCTGAAGATAGGTCTCGCACCCCCTGAAGATAGGTCTCGCCCCCCCCCCCCCTGAAGATAGGTCTCGCACCCCCTGAAGATAGATCTCGCACCCCCTGAAGATAGGTCTCGCACCCTCTGAAGATAGGTCTTGCACCCCCCAGGGGATGCATGCACCCCTGGCTAAGAAGCACTACTTTAGCTGGTTCCTGCAGGAAGCCTGCACCAAACATTCTTATGTTCTTGCTGAGATGATTTCTGTGGCTATTTGTTTTACACGATGAGGTTGCCAACCCCATGCACAACCTCTTATTAGTCTCTCTGTGCCTCTTCAGAGGCCCCCGAAACTACACGGGACAATTAGGATATATGATGTCTCTAGTTCCAGATATATCATCAATATATATATATGAAATCTGAGCTTTTTCTGTCACTAACACTAAGGGATGCAAATTTGGTTGAAAGTTAAACATTAATTGTATTGTTTCCCTTATAGGTACTCTCCCGACAATAGTAACACTTACCAAAGAAGAATGCGCAAATGACGGTGTGCACAAAAATATTTATAGAATGTGTGATCCTGTATACACACATTCGGATCCTCGCTGCTGCTACGTAGTTCGTGTACTGTGGTGATGCACAGTGGGTTTTTTTTTTACATACTTTTGAATAAGTAAAATTGCCGTTAGGTATTGGTGCTTTTGAATTTAATCCCCATCTTATGACGGGCTTTTACACTAGTTTTCACATATTATGAAAAAACTTACTATGTCGGCCCTAGGTAGGGAAATATGAAATCAGCTTCTTTTCAAAGCTTACATGCGGTAGTACTGACGGATTAATGTGACTATGTGACTTATTTTGACTTATTGTTAATGGGGCTCTGACGTTCCGCTAATTTAACTCTGACATCACTAATGTGACTCTCGCCTATCGGTAATGTGACTTTGACATATCGCTAATGTTACGTTGATGTATCGCTTATGTAACTTATTCTCGCTAATGTGACTGACATATCGCTAATGTGACTTTGATTTATCGTTAATTTGACTTTAACATATCGCTAATGTGACTTTGACATCGCTAATACGACTATAACTTATCGCTAACGTGACTCTGACATATCGCTAATCGCTAAAGTGACTTTGACTTATCGTTAAAGTGACTCGCTTACATGACTCTGACTTCTGGCTGTGACTTTCGCTTAACACTAATGTGACTTTGGCTTATCGCTAATATGACTGACTAATCGTTAATTTCTCTCTTGACTTATCGCTAGTGTAACTCAAACTTATCGGTAATGTGATTTCGACACATCGCTAATGTTACTTTGACATATCGCTAATGTGACTCTGACTTACTGCTAACGTGACTCTGACTTACTGCTAATGTGACTCTGGCTTATCGCTAATGTGACTCTGACGTATCGCTAATAATATTATGACATCGCTAGCGTGACTATGACATCGATAATATGACTTTGACGTATCGCTAATATGACTATGACTTATCGCTAATGTGACTATGACCTAACGCTATTGTGAATTTGACTTATCGCTAATGTAACTTTGACTTATTGCTACTGGGACTCTGACTTACTGCATCTGGCTCCTGACAGATCATGTGTCAGTCTGCAACATGCTTCAAGCGTTGTAACTTGTGCATGTATTTTGGTCCTTTCGTTTCGACATTTTAGACATCTCGTGTACAGGTATCCCAAAAGCAGATACTGCCGTAGGGGAGCGAAGTGTTAGAGACTTCATTATTCTAGGTCCAGCTCCGAGAGGTGGGGTGACCAGCTCCCTTCCTCGCTGCCCTTGCCTTAAGAGCACAGCCAAGTGTCCATTTACAGCTGGGTAGACTGCAGCGTGACGCCACTATGTTTCGGGCCTGGTACTTTGCCTCGAGTGACCAGCGTTCTAATCACTCTGCCCAACTGGAGCTCGGGTAACTGGCTGAAATATTCAGTGTTCGAGCCTTGTCCTGTGTTCGTGCTTGGTTCAGACAACAAAAGGGTTCGTGCAAAGATAGCATTAAACTAGCGCTACCTTGATGCCAGCGTGAGGTGCTAAGTGAGTGCCTTAAGCAGAGTATTACTATTAGCTTGCCAATGACAATATTATGTCGCTGTGACCTGTCTAGGTGTCTGTGTGAGGCTTTTCATCTTCACTGACAGCGCTGTCCTGACACCCGAATTCATGGGAACTTTTTTTTTACATCAGTATTTATGTGCAATCCCCTGTTAAACTTCTTAGCTTCTGTTCATTTTGATATAGGTCTTTTTGTCGCCGCTAAATTATAGTTTTTACACGTTCACTCAGCTGGGTGTTTTTTTTATATGGCGCGTTATGAAACACGTCATCATTATATTCCTTTCTGATTCTTAGAGAAGAGCCGCGGTAGCGCTGTGGTTAGTGCACTGGCTTCCTAGCTCGGTGGTCCATGGTTCAATCCCCAGTTGAGGTGGGATTTTTTTAAACCGCAAACGGCTCCGGGGTCGACCCAGCCTCATGAATTGGGTACCACAGCAACTCTGGGAAGATTAAGGCGGCTGGCAGGATGCTGACCACATCACGATCAGGAGGAAGACAGCCGACAGGATATTATGGATCTCTTTCTCTCTGGCAAACCTTTAGACCCCAGAGTAGAAGAGGACTGACTAAATAAATCAGATGAGGTTGCACACCCCATGTAAAAAACACAAAGGTTAAGGCAGGCAGATACTGCCAATGGGGAGTAAAGTGTTAGAGACTTCACTATTCTAGGTCCAGCATCGAGAGGTGGGGGTCCCAGTTCCCTTCCTCGCTGCCTTTTCCTTTCCTAACTCAAGAGGTAAGCCAGATACCCATTTACAGCTGGGTAGACTGGAGCGTGGTGATACCATGAATCGAACCCGGCACCTTTGTCACACGTACAACCTTATATTAGTCGTCTTGTACGACATGCCTTATGAAACATAAGTCATCTGTCAATCTTTCATGTGTGGAGTTATGAGCACCAAAGTTGAAATGAAAGCTCATTGCTGTATTTTGACAATTTTGTCACATTTAATTGTTGATCACGTTATTAAATTTTGAGATACAACATTATTTGAAATTGATCAAAATATCTATACGATATCAGAAACCGAATCTGACATATGTGTATGTACATATATATATACACATACACCACAAATACCATAAAGCCACGTTGGCGGTTCTGAGGTTAGAATGGTTACATTCCAAGCAAACGTTCTACGTTCAATTCCCAGTAGGCGTTTTATTATTTTTTTTTAATTTAGTCATCTGTTTTTTTTTTTTTTTTTTTTTTTGTAAGTGCGTTTTGTTGATAATAGTTTCTAAGTGTCTGTGTAATCAAGGGCTGACTTGCTCGGTGGAATTGAATGATGGAAGGAGATGAAAAGACAGAAATTGAATGCAGGAGAAATTGTGTCATATTACGGACTAGCTATCAGCTAATTTATATATTTGTATATTCGTTGATCCGCTTGGAGGACTGTGACGAAATCAATTGTGCACTTTTCATAACTTTCATTCTCTCCGGCAGTATGAATTCATTTCTTCATTTTCCTCACCGATCGTCCTATTATTTGGCATATTTTATGCACTTACATTTTGTGCTCTAACCACTCCCTAGACTTGTTTACGTTTTGCCAGGTGAATCGTAGTAATACAAGACTAATTAGACATGAAAGCGGATAATACGTTTATCACTTAAGTCGAATAGTCACCTTTGATAGAGACGATATTTGTTGACGCAAGGTGGTCTCGCCCGATCAACGAAAAGAAAGCCAGATTGGTTGTCTAAGAAATCCGTCTGGGAGGTGTACGCATAAACACAGGTGATATATGTAATCGCTTCCGCTGGACCATCTCTGTATCATTATCACAGGTAACCTGTCAGAGGACACAATATGGGCGGAAGGTATTAGTCAGGAAATCAGTTCACCGATGTGTTTGTGAGTTTGTACAAATACAATCGGAAGTATTACTGTCATATTTGAAAGAGGTCACGAGTTTAAATTTTAAAATTTGATATTTTAAAACACGCGGGAGATAGTAAGGATTTAACACCCCGACCCACATAGTTCTAAAGAGCTTACCATTTGTTTAATTTGAGAGCCGGAAATGACTTTGGCTTCCACTGGCAAGTTGGTCTACAAATACAATCTGGGACTTGAATTGAGAAATGGAAGTATAATCTAGCGCAATCGGAGACACAAATCAGACTGCATCGCAACGTCAAATTAGCAGCTCCATGTAGCCAGAGAGAAAGGATCAGACAAAGTATTCCAGCATTAATAGTGGCAGATCAACATATTTGGGCATCTTTATAACTTAAAAGAGAACCCGCAATTTTAAATACCAAGACTGGAAACTTAAGGAATCAAAAACACAAGCCATAAGAGGGATTCTGAAACTACCCCAGACCGAGTGTTCGAAGCATCAAATCAAAGTTGCTGTGTCCATTCTTCTGTGCCAGGAGATTGTATATCCCATTGGGGTAAGTTGTGGACATATGGTTTAAAATGTGAATTGTGACATGTCTGTACTTGCTAAATGGTTATACTAGTCATAGGAGGCTGCCAACCTCAACATATGAAAATAGTATATTCATAAACCACTACAGCATGCGCTGGTGATTGCTTCTTGCTAGTCGTACAGAAAACCGACAGCAGAGGTGACCCCAGACTCCGAATGGAGCAGTGAGAAGTGATGATTACATCACATGTGCCTAAGGTGTATAGTATCATTTGGTGAGATATATGTACCTTGTTAACTGTAATTCAGGTAAGCCATTGCCCTTGCGCTGTCCAGACACATTTTCCCCATTAAAGTAACCAGAAGAATAACTGTGATTTATAATCATATTCCCTGAGTTATACTGTGTATACTCATGGAGAATAATTATTCAGAGAGGCTAACATTGGTGGGTGCACAGCGAGACAATGCGCCTGTTAATTTGCAGCCCACAAATGTACTTAGCAGAGGCATTTGGTCTTTTATTTTTCCTAAAGTTCGTGGTTTGAAGCTACAAGACGGTTCTTAATACCAGACCAGTCTGAAGTAAGAATCTTCGCCACTATATTTGTGATTCAAGAGCTGTGTTCGACACCAACTACCTACAGTGGACACGTTGTGAGGACACCCACCTTGACATTAGGAGTAAAGTTCATCTAGACGCCTCTAGAGAAGAGTCCTCATCACAAAAAACCTGACAACGACCCATTGCAGTACTCAGCAAGCTAAGTCTTTTGTAACAGGCACGCAACGGACACTACTAACCATCAGTCCCCAATTAAGTCTCAGTGAAGACAAATTTTAAAACCTCCTAAAATCATCTTCATCCATATTTATTTAAATTTGTTGAAGACTAATTGATTATTACATTTGTTATATGTTGTTTTACAAATTCATAGTTGATTCAGTCCTTATAGATAAGAGAGCGCTTGTATGATCGAAAATCTTTAATTACATACATACATACATACATACATACATGCATGCATGCACGCACGCACGCACGCACGCACGCACGCACACATACACACATACACACATACATACATACATATATATATATATATATATATATATATATATATATATATATATATATATGTATATATATATATATATATATATATATATATATATATATATATATATATATATATATATATATATATATATATATATATATATACACAGCCGTAGAGCCAAAATTAATTATAAAAGGAATTTCGCTGGATTAAACCAGCTTTGGGCTCGAACAAGCCAAACCATTGCTTAAAACTTCACAAAAGGTGCTGGATCTGATATAAGTTAATAGTGCTGTGCCCTATGCAGCATTGTTCTTGACTTCTGAATCATCCTGTGAGATAGAAGCGTCATTATCCTTATATCTACAACTCTGCCAAGAGTAATCTTGTGCAAAGGTAGACACCTTTGATGACCCATTTTAGATACTCTTGAGTTTTGGCCACTGGTGGATCACTACTGCAGAGCAAAGGGGAGGCAAATCCCGTGACAAGGACAACATTAGACAATCTCTGAAGAACCGAGGACTAGAATTGAACAAAGCCAGGAGGAAGTCAGCCGATAGGATAGTATGGCGCTCTCTCTTCCAAACCTCTACATCTCACGGTAGAAGAGGAACGACTAAGCAAGTAAGTTGAATAATGCACAACGTGTGGAGCTCCACTTACAAAAACTGACTGGGACGTCTGGAAGCTACCCGTATACTACTATTTGCCAGACGAAATAATTCTTTCAACTGACTACAGTCAGCAATTTCCTAATAAGCTCCACTTTCCCTTGTGTCCTATTTGAGAGCACCTTCATCACCTGCAACTCTGCCATCTTATCTTTCTTCTCAAGCACTATCTTCCTCCCATTTGCTGGCACCCTCGACTTTGCTCCACGCGAGTGTTAGGCATTATTTAAGGTATGTTTATGGGACAACCATAATTTTGTTTTATCTGTTAACAGGATCAAAGGCTTTTCCTTCATCTAAGTAAATTACGTGTGTTTCCTTCTAATCGTCTACAACTTCTTAGCACACGTGTGTTTATGTCAATATAATGATTTTGCACATTATGCTTTTCATCATGCCAAACTGCTTTTTTTTTTTCCTCTTTCTTTCTTTTTTTTTTTTTTTTGCAAAGCCTTAGTTCTGCTTTAGCTTGCATTCAATTTTCTAGAATTTCTTCACACATTTTATAATATAAAATTTAATTTGATCAGTTGATCACTTATGCTTATGAAATAAATACCGTATTCTGGAAGATCAGAAACATCCAGCATGCCCTGAGAAGATAAATTTTAACAAGATAATACAAATAAAAATTACAGCGCGAAGCAATATTGCATCTTTAATCTTGGAAAACATAAATCCTGGAAGCAAGCGAATTTTGTGGATTTGCGTTGTTGCAAAGTCTCTTTTTGTTTTTTACAAGTCGCAAATCAACTATACTGTTCAAAAAAAGAAACGCATAGCTATCCGAGGGCGCGTTTTCATGAGTTTGTAAGTAAAATTTGGTGCTAGGGTATATAAAAACCAGCCTCAAATGTTCTTTACAGCGTCAAATGCACGTGTTGACCTGAATTGCGTTCGTTTTTGTAATCGTTACAACGCAGTGGTCAATAGTGTTTATGACGCAATTTTTGACCACAGCTCATGTTGCGCGCACGTGAAAGCAACAAAATTTGGGGTGAACACTATTCACTGACTACGCAACTGAAACCTTATAAAAGGATAACGCTACACACAAAAATTTCAGTTCATTTTCAAGCAGACATTTATGGCGTCTCTATCGATAAATTTAAGGAACATTGCTATTGGCCGACTGCATGCAGGCGAAAGTCAAAGTCAGGTTGCCAGGCATCTAAACGTGCATCAGAGTACCATCAGTCGACTTTGGCACCGGCTCCAAGCCACTGGCTCAGTTGAAGACCGGCATCGCAGTGGACGACCCAGAGTGACAACAGCAGCGGAGGATCGCTTTATTCGGCTTCGTCACCTCAGAGACAGGTTTACAACAGCTTCCTCAACTGCCCAGTCATTGCCTGCAGGACGTCATGTGTCTGATCAAACTGTCCGGAATAGACATGCATGACGCTGGACTTTAGGCATAACGACCTCACCGAGGACCTGCCCTTACGCGCCGCCATCGCCAAAATCGACTTCTTTGGGCCAACCAGCATCGTCCCTGGGCAGCTGACAATCAATGGAGACGTGTCTGGTTTAGTGACGAATCTTTCTTTTTGTTGCAGCGTCATGATAGACGGCGTAGGGTCTACCGTAGGCGAAATGAACGTTTTGCCCAAAATTGCGTTGATGAAGCTCCGCCGCACGGTGCTGGAGGTGCAATGGTGTGAGGAATGATCAGTTACAACGGAAGGAGTCAATTGGTGCACATTGAAGGAGGCGTGAATGCGCAACGATACGTCAATGAAATTCTTCGACCCATGTCCTTCCACTTTTGGCTGCCCAAAGGTCTGTGTTTCAACAGGACAACGCCAGACCCCATTGTGCACGGTTGACCACGCAGTTCCTGACTGCCAACAACATTCTCACCCTTCCCTGTCTCCAGACATGAGTCCGATTGAGCAACTGTGGGATGAGCTGCATAGACGTGTTTGTCGCCGAGACGTTGCTCCAGCCAATCGTCATGATCTGTTCCAGCACTCCAGGAAGAGCGGGCAGCCGTCCCACAGGCCCACATCAGACGTCTGATCGCATCCATGCCCAGGAGATGCCAGTCGCTGATCGATGCAAGGCGAGGCCACACACCATACTAACGGGAAAGCCCGTACGCCAAAAAACTCTCGTGACCCAGATGCAAAACAACTGTCAATTGATTGGTTGAACCCTAAGGTATTCTTGTGTGCAATTTGAACAATTAACTCATTAAATTAAAAAAGGTATTGAATGTCAAAATTATGGCTATGTGTGTGCCTTCAGTAGCTATGCGTTTCTTTTTTTGAACAGTATAGAAAGGGAAAAGCAAAGTCTAGCATTATATATATATGTGTGTGTGTGTGTGCGTGCGTGTGTGTGTGTGTGTTGTGGTAAAATCTGCGAGGATAATTACTCATTTCTATAGATTTTAGTCATAAAAACAAAAATAAATAAGACCAGCCCGATTGTGTCTGACGGGATTGCTCTCACACGCCCGCCACTGCCTTTTGTGCAGTGCGAAAAGCCTATAGCATATATAATATACAACGCGTTGCAGTTTCGGTTTCGCCCACGTACTACCAATGTTTAAACTTGTAAGATCTGCTGCATACGCGGCCGCCTAACCCGATAAAATTAACTAATTGGCGGAAGAGCGCCGCACAATACTATCTGAATTAACGTAATATTTTGTTTTTAACAGGTTAATCAGTAGTAAGTCTTAAAATTTGGTAGTGAAACACGATAAAATACAAATCATAAAAACCAACTTGTTAACCCGCCACGTCTAACCCCGATTTGCCTGCCACATTCTGCCATGCGTATATACACGCGGCGGCAAACGTCATCGGAGGCAAACACACAGACAGTATGTCCCCACTCGTTGTAGACGTACTGGCGTCACTAAAACAAGTAGTAGTTGAATCATATAGGCTAAGCGGGAGAGGAGAAAGGAGGAAATGGTGGTCTTGTGTAAAATCTTATTTGACGAACGAACAGTGACAAAAATGAAAATCTTTATTAATAGGAAACTGAACATAAAACTTATATGATAAGATAGCTGAGACTCCCCTAAGCAAGAATATGTTTTTAAATACTATGATAGCCCCAGTATTAGTGAAGTTATGAAGGAAAAATAAAATGTCCAAGACGGTAGACCAGACAGATAGTCAACCCTACTTGAATTTTTCATAACGTTAAGGGACGATCGCGTAGAAAGAGGCATTGAGGTGAATATTCAAATTCGCTTGAGTACAGAGGGTATAGGGTGAGAAGGGGGGGGGGGGGGCGATAGGAAATTGGTTTTCAACGAAACGTTTTTGTTGTATGGCAACTAACAGAGGCTTGCCAATTAAATACCAGACGCGGGTTGGTTTGGAATTGTTTTTTTTTTTTTCAAAAACTGGATTTTGAAATCTGGTAGTCGCCAGCTTCTGATTGGCTAGCGGTACGCAATATTAGCAAGGGGTTTTCCTTATTCAATTGCCAGTTGTCTAAAATAAATTACATTAAACATTTTGCTGAGATTCAGCTGTGGTAAATTTAAAGTAAAATAAATATTTCCCAGACTGAGACCAGTGCAGAGTGAAACTGCGGCCATTGCTTTGCAAGTCAGCATCATTTGTTTATATTTCTTGAAATTGTGGTAAGGACGATGTATGAATTGTTATGTTTAATTCCACAGCAAACAAAATTGGGTATTGATATTGAGGGAAAATGAAGAACATGTCGGTAGTAGACATTGTTGCGTCCTCATCTTAAAATGTATCTAATTGATGTATGTTGTCATGATTATGCTGTTATATTATTAAAGTATTATAGTAGTAAGCCTCTGTGTTCTATGAACACTATTTACATGCCTGAAGCATTTATAATATAAAAAGAAAAGAGAAAATCATACCAACGGAAATGTGGTTACCCCACATTATTGTATTGAGGAAAAAGATGTAAAGGTACAGTGGCGTATCTGCCATAGGGACCTGAGGTGTGGTCACAGCAAGGAGGGAGTCAAACAAAGTTAGGTGTTTGTGCACCTGTACGGCACGCGAGGCTGACCCCATATCCTGGTAGGAAAATATTAAATAATCTCAGGGAGTAGATGTAAAGCCAGGGGATACTTTGGTTCCAGCGTTTTGTTCCCTGTTACCGACTGGGGGCGGGAAGACAGCTGAAAGTGAATACAGCCCTCAAGCCTCCATCCAGTCATTTCTACTATTATAAGAACACGGAGGAGATTGAAACGAGTGAAAGAGTCTGCATCTTCAGGAGAGAATTTCCTTATAAATAACCCCAGGTGATGTGCCATACATCTGGGTACATCTGACACTTTTGTAAAAAAAGTAACATTCACTGAGTTTCCCAATGATATTCAGGAATTTCAAGGGGTATGATGACACAACAGCCCCTCATACACAGTGACTCTCCCTTTATAGGATTACAGTTGTAGCTGTGAACTGTTCTTTCAGTGAAAAATATATCTTGACTTTATTTGTGTGGACAGAAAGTCCAGTTGTTTTATTACCCTCTTTTCTGTAAACTATCTTGTCCTTATTTTCAAGACCTGTCCAAAAGATATGATTGGACAGGCAGATTAAATTGTAAACATTCAGTTCAAAAGAAAACTTAACACCTGTTTTTATTAACTTTCTCATAAAAAAGTAAAGTGTTTGTGTGTTGTGTACTATCATCTCATTTCTCCCCTAGACAATAGGTACATCATACACCCTACACTAGAGCCAACAGAGAGACCGTGTGAGATCTAGGGAGGTAGCGTTAGGTTCCCTGTACACAATTCATCATTATCATTTATAGAATCAGGGACCTACATTTGCTTGACCTCGCACGGTTACTGCATACACTTATTTCATTCTTTGTTAGGATACCATCATAACCTCCCCAGCAAATCATCTTATTTGCTACATGTGTCTACACCGGTAACGGCGGGGATCTTTCAGGAAGAGTCTATGAGGAATAACGAAAGTGTATAATCAGAAGCGGTTAATAACCACCTGACATTAATGTAGCCTGAATCAATAAATTAATGTGTTCTTGCAGCAGTCATTCTCTGTAGCAATTTGTTTTACATGATGAGGTTACCAGCCCAATGCACAACCTCCTGTTACGACATGCCAGAAAAAGTAGTGGTGGGCATATTATCTGTCTCATCAGAGATCCCCAGAGAACTTCACGAGGCCCCTTAGTGTACCAATACCTAAAAGTGCAAATCCATCAATATCATCGTGTGTAAAGACTAAATCCTAATGGATTTAACGACCAATCACCTTCAGAACTCTCTGCCTTCTGAAAGTTTCAGTACTTCAGATACACTCAACCACCGATGTACGCGAGGGTTCGGTTCTTCAGAAACCTGGCGTTAATAAAATTCGCGTGAATGGAGCTTAAGAAGCTACTGGGAACTGTGCATTTGGTTCCATGCTCGGGTAGAGCGTGGCTTATGTACGTTTTTATGTACTAACAATAATGTAAATAAAATGCAGATTAAAAGTGACTAATGCAACTTTTTTAACAATAAATTATTGCATTGTGGTTATTACTGTGCTTATTTGATACATTAAAAATGTAAAAATATTATACGAATATTATAGAACAATCTCACAGGGCTAATCAGAGGCAGATTCTGTATCAGAATACATCCGATAAGGGTGTGGACTGTGATGTTCCTGAAGGTTCCTGCCTGATTGTCTGGATCGTCTACCGCAGAGTTTGAAAACTGAGATTCTGAAGGTTGAGAAACAGTACAGAACAGACTCGTGAACTCCGCTAGTGTTGGTTGTCGGGTATTTTCCCTATTCTCCGCTAATATTAAGTTAAATGGGGTCACATTATTTTAAGAAATTAGTTTCTAGGAAAATATGCAATAACGTATTTAGTATTTATGCTGCAGTGTATTTTAAAAGACATTACAAATCAGCGCATTCATTCCACTGCATTACCGTGCAATCTATTTTATTATTATTTTTTTTTATAATTTGAAATTTAAAAATTTTTTTTTAAAAATCCAGTTTTGCATATGATTATCTATAGCAATACTCAACTCGCGTATAACCTAATTTCGTTCGTGCATAAAAAGAATATGGGGTATAAAAGATAGCTCGCGCGTATTCTTCTTCTTCTTCGTCTACTCTCTCAGACGTCTACTTGAATGTTTTCAAAGAAAGCAGTGGTCAGCATGAAGCTATTTGAATCTCTGTAGAGTTTTTGCACGAATGGTACAGGTGTCGGCCATATGCGCTTTTCTCTGTCCCACATATGTTGGGCAACTTTGAAGCAGATGTTCAGCAGTCATTTTATCAGTGCCACAGTTACACTCATTGGCAGTTCCTATCTTTAGCTTGTTGAATAGATGGTATACCACTCTGTTGTGGCCAGTGCGGAGTCTGAAGATTACCACTGTAGTGAAATTGACAGAGATACAACGGTAAAATACCTCCAAAGATAACATGTAAGGATAAAAACATAATGCGTAGGCTGCTGATAGTACATGATCGCCCAGACCGCGGGTCATCACCCTCCATAAAAATTGACTTGCTAGACAGGAGGGGAACGGCGGATAAAAAGGAAAAAATATGACTGGAAAGATTGCGTGAGACTAGAAAGGCTAAGGAGACGCAATTGGGGGGGAAACGGAGAAAAGTCACGTTTCCCAAGTTGACATAAAGTAAGGAACTCGACAGAAGGGACCTTGGATATGTTACGCCACAGTCATTTATTGGTCGCTTTTGCGATACCAAGCCTTTGATTTGAATTCAGCGGCAGAACGCAGATGTTTGGAATATTACAAAAATTAAAAAGTAACTTTTTCGTAATATTAATGTTAGGAATATAAAATTTAGCTGGCCGGATGGCCCATTCTGAGCAGTGAACTAATATGTTCTTAATTTTACAGACGGATAGATAATATTGAAGATAATGACAAAAGACAGTGTTGTTCACATCAGCGACAGACTGTATGGAATAAAAAGTGTCGCTATTTGCACAAAAAAACACGACCTTGAGACGCAGGTGTTCAAATCAACTTAGTAGGGAAGCGAAGGGACATTGGTGGGAGCTGTGTCTAAATATAACTTTTAACGACAAAATTTTGGAGGGGAGAGAAAGGTTGGTTCAAAAATCAAGTACGTTTTTGAAAAAAACAAGTAGAGACGGACAGACTAACAGATAAACATCCATACTTGACTGAAGCATGTGTCGTGAAATATTCTAATCCACATATATAAATTATTAGGTAAATATAAAGCCTAACAAATAAAATTAATAAAGAGAAGAGCAATGGGAAAATAACAGTGCTGTCACAAAGAATGTACTCGAAATCCCCCTTGTTTTCTGCTTCGTCTGCAAATTGTAACGCTTTCACGTTGATATAAAAGCTTACTGTATTATTACCCGCCTTCTTCAATGAAACGTGTGCTGCATTTCTAAGAAAAACATTGAGACGTACTGCGTAATGACCTAAATTAATCCTAACATTAATTATACTGCGTTACCAAAACGAACGAACAGATGGACAAAAGGATAAAGAGAGAGGGGAGGGCTGAAAATCAGGAACGCATGCAAAACGCGTCGCGCGATACACAAATGCTGCCATCACGCGTGTAAGTCTACATGCACTAATTTTTTTTCAGACGGACAGTGATAAAATACACTACCCTTTCCCAGAGTTAGGTTTATAAATCATAAAAAAACTCTTATTAGAAAAGATAACATTAGATGGGTTTACGGTTGAAAACATAACAGTACCCAGACAGCACATCTTCGAAACAGGAGGTAGAAGAAATTGCATATTTTGAACGCAGCCACGTAGCTCCTTTAAATTTGTATTTTTGGGTTCCTTAGGGCTTGCTGACAAATAATATGTAAAACGTTACGCAAATAGTCCAGGAATTAATAAATTATACCCAAAATAAAATATTGGGGGTGCCTGACAGCATAAAATCATTTCTGCTCATAAGATTTTTTTTTAACGTGTTTGAAAAAAATTTACGTTACAGAAATAGCCTACCATGTAAACTCCAAATTGATTGGAGCGCAACAAATGAAAGCCTAACCACGATTGGTCGGGCTATAAATACTATCTTGGTTGTTAGGGGAAACGGGGAAAGGTAACATTTTTTCAAACACTTGTCGAAACGGGGCTCATTGGTCAGACTCGCTGATATACACACTTGGGAGCGTTAGTTCGAAACCACTTGTTTAAATAAGATTGATAAAGCATCAGTGCGTTGAAGCCAGCTTATATTTGGCTAAATAAAAGCCTGGAAGATAAGCAGATGGGAATTTGTGCCAGTTTGTGCCAGAATTCATTGCTAATCAACGTATCTGTGTTTATTCGTATGAATTGTGGTAAGCTTGAACCATTCAATATCTTTTAATGAAAATTGAATGTGAATTGTTGATTTATGCCTGTATATATATGTGTAGTTCAGTGGCCAACGTGAGGTAAAGCCTGTAATGCTCCAGCCTGAACAGAGGGTGTCGGAGAGAAGTAAAACGGCATGGAATGGCCAAACAGTACACTGACACCTGGATGATTGAATAGAAAGAAATAATGCTGGAATTGCAGAGGCGTAGTAACCATTAAGAAGGGTAATACTGGAATAAAGTATTTCAAATGAAGCTGACAGTTGGCCTAATGCTCTGAACTCAATGTTTGTGCTGTGTTGTGATCAGTGTAACAAGAGAGTTTAAGTTAGTTATGAAGTAGAAGGTACATCCTTCTTGATTTCAGGGACAGTGGTCTTGATGGTACTGAGCAGCACCTAGTCAGAGCTTTGCTGAATCCAGTGTCGGACAGCATACTCCTTGGTCCTTTTAGCTATCAGTGAGGTGTCTCCAGAGCCCAGAGGAGAATTCGAGCAGAGGAGTCCTTTCCTGCCGCCATCACGCCAGATAAGCTAACTTGGCCAGCTGAGCTCAACATTATGTCCCCTCATCTTGAACTGACTTTGTAAAATTAACATTAAGAGGGGAATTTACTTGTCTTAAAATCAGGAACTGTGAACATCTCCAATACTAGTCCCTAAAGACAAACTATTGAAGTCATGATGACAAATACCAACAGAGCTTGAACAAAACAAAACCAGTATTACCTCATTTTACTACTACACAACTGACACACATAGAACATTTGTAATAATATATGTCACTACAATATTCATATTAAATACATTCTGTACATAACTTGTAATTTAAATTGATTGTGATTCCTGGTTCCCTTGTAGTTGAATCAGGACACATATTCATTCATGCCAGTAATGAATACATATTGTTATTTGAAAAGTTACGAGTGACTTCTTTAAGATATTCTCATAGAGTGTTATATGTATGTGAGTGTCACAGTGTTGTTAAGAGTAGTGGATTAAATTAAATTGTTTATCTGTCTGTTGTTGTGACTTACACTTCATCATACACATACCCTAGACACATAACGTAGCATCACACTATTCCAGAATAATTCTGACTGAGATATAGAGATATGTGGTAGCAAGTAAGGTTATCTATAATACACTACTCTTAATAGATATAGATACCTTCACAGCTGATCTCAGTCAGTACACTAAGTCCCCTATAAATATTTATAACATCCCACTTCACCACAGCATGACTGAAATGACTTTAGGGTAGGAAATTTGAATTTGAAATAAACCTAGGCAGTGATTGGCCACAGACAATCATTTTATCGGCGCTCAGACGCGCAAGTGGGGCCATTCCTCAATAGTTGTTCGATGATAGACACAGTATTTTAAAGTGTGGTGATTTCCAAATGAAAGAAAGTGAAATAAGTTCAGGGACGCCATACTATAGCCAGCAGCTCAGCTGAGTTTTGCTAGCATTTCTGTGTTCTTTATTCATAATCTGAGCTGTGAGTTTCAGTTGTCAACAAGGCGGTGTCCATTCAGTTGGTGATTTTACTCGAGTGTATCTGTGCAGTACGTTGTGACAGAGACCACTATTATTGCCCGCCAGCACGGAGAGGTGGGACCACCAGATTTCAGCACCAGAGCTACATATGCAAGTTGAGTGAGCCTCTGGTCTGCTGGAAGTTCACCAACGCCTTTTAGTTACTAATACCCCATAAAATTCCTGTAATTTACTGGACACTGTGTAGTCAATATAGACAGGTGTGATGAGGCCACCCCAACAGCACAAGCATTAACTATCCTCCCAAGTAGATGACTACTAGAACATTTTAATAAAACTAACTAGTCTAGTACTTATATATGTACACTCTTGCATTTATTATGTAACATTCCATGCATTTCTTTCATAATTTTTAAATCCTTTTAAAAAAAAAAAAAAAGTTCTGGTCAACATAAAACTTGATCCAGAACAAAATAAATGTAATATAATTCTATCAAAAATTTTACACTCTTGAGTTAGTTCAGTGTATTATAATATTTGTTAAATATTATTAGTCTGCTTAAATATCTGCGGGTGTATCTATAACTATCACACCACATTACATATCATTACCCTAGACATTTTACATAGCTACATTCATTAAGAAAAAAAAAATTGAGTGTGAGGTCGTAGTGGTAGCAAGAAAGGCCTTCTGACAATTCACAACTACATTTTATCTCAGGAGCCTTCACAGCTGGCCTCATACATTACATTTAGTAATATCACCATCATACAATACCATCAAACCCACTACATACATTGGGGTCTTGTCCAGGGATAATTAGCCCAACAGTAATATTAGGATCTCCTGGTTGGAGAAATAAAATTAGGGGAAAAAAATTGTGAAATTCCCTTTAAAATTAAAAGTGTCCCTGCAGATAAAAGTTGGTGAATCTTCACAGCCAGTGATAATTAATTAGTTAACTGGTTAGTTAGAATTAGTTAGACTATAGTCATAAGAAGTACTTAGTGTATTTACTGGTTAGAGATTTAGCTTGTATATTATTATATTGTCTGAAAAGTATGGCGGAGCTAGCAAAATTCCGATCAGCTGCTGTGCTGACCGCAAAGGAGATGGGAATGGATGGTCAGATTTTAATTCAATATGTAACGGCTGAATGTGATAAATATATTGAAAGGGAAGATAGAAAGGTAGCTGAAGAGAAGAGGTTACAAATTGAGGCTGATAGAGAAATTAAGAGGCTGCAGATTGAGGCAGAAGAAAAACGACAGCAAAGGGAGGCAGAAGAAAAAAGGTTGACTGCCGAAAGGGAGGCAGAAGATAGAAGGTTGCAAAGGGAGCACGAATTACGACTAAGGGAGCTGGAATTACAAGGCCCGGCTCCTGAAAATGGTGCCAGCCCTTTTGCCTCAGATGCTACGCCCAGTCTGGGAGCCTCAAACTCAGCTATGGGGTTTCATTTAGACCATTTTGTTGAAAAAGACGATGACATAGAGGGGTACCTAGGACGTTTTGAGTTATTAGCTACTACATATGGGTTAGAGAGAGAGAGGTGGAGTTTAAAGCTATCACAGGGATTGAGAGGTACTTCTTATGAAGTATTTGCCAAAATGAACAGGGAAGACCAAGACAATTATGACATGTTAAAGCAGGCTTTGTTATTAAGGTACGAGAAGAATGGTGAATTTTATCGTAAGAAATTTAGAAATGCCAAACTGTTGTTTGGGGAGACATACCACCAATTCTCTGCTAGACTAGAAACCTATTTGGAGAAATGGACGGCTCTGGGGAAGACCCAAGATCTTAAAGAAATGATCATGATTGAGCAATTGAGAGAGTCCATGGCTCCAGACATGAGAAAATTTCTCATGGAACAAGGTGCAGAGAAGTTGGGGGAAATTTTAAATGTTGCTGAGAGGTATCAGGCAGCTCAGGCAGAGGTAAGTGGTGCTAAAAAGAAGCACATAGACAATTTTAAAGCTCCACAGCAATTTAATAAATTTGATAATAGAGAGCAGGGAAATAAAGGTAGGACAAACTTTGAGCGGCCAAGAAATGACTATCGCGACAGAAACTCACAGTTCAATGACCAAAAGTTCAATGAAAGAAAACCGTTGAACCAAGGAAAAAGATGGTGTAAATGGTGCAAGAAGGATAACCATAACACCGAATTTTGTAGAAGGAAACCTTCAAACATTGCTGCAATGAAGTCGGGGACGCGAAGATTAAAGGTTAATCCTAATGGACAACAGGAACCTTATCACCCCCCAGTTTGTGAGGATGTTATTTGTAATGGGGTCACCATAAGGTGCCTTTATGATACAGGTTTGGATTATGATTCAGTTGTGAAGTCTAGCCTAGTGGACCCAAGTCAGTATACCACAGAAACAGTGGAAATACAAGGGGCGACTAAGGACATACCACTCATGACACTTCCCATCGCAAGGATAACGGTGAAAACTCGCTATGTGGAGGGAGAAATCAGAGCAGCAGTGATAGATGAACCAATCTACCCTCTGATATTGGGGTGTAGATACGTCTTCTTGGGGAATCCCGAGAAACCTGTGATCATGGCGACAGTAAAGACCAGGTCACAGAAGAAGGAGGAAGAAGGTGAACCTATAAATGCTCATCCAGAGGAGATGAGGAAGGCGCAGGCTGAGGATAGGACACTCAAGCCCTGTTTTAAAAAATTGCCCAAATGCCACACACCTCCGAGCAAGGGGGAATATTTCATGAAGAACAAACTCTTATACAGGAAGGCCGGAACTGGAACAAATGGTCACAACCAGCTGGTTCTTCCCACTTCATATAGAGATAAAGTGATGGAACTCGGGCATGCGATTCCCTTCAGTGGTCACATGGGGATCAGCGCCACAGGACAGCGTATAGCTTGTCATTACTTCTGGCCAGGGATAACGGAGGATATAAAAAGATATGTCAAATCCTGCCCAGAATGTCAAAGGGTAGCTCCAAAGCACTGGACTGCTCCTGCAACTCTAGGGGAAATGCCCATAGTGGGAACACCTTTTGAGAGGGTTGCAGTGGATATTGTAGGACCTCTCACTCGGACCAAGAGGAGGAACAGTTACATCCTTACTCTGGTGGACACTTGTTCTATGTGGGGAGAGGCGGTAGCCCTGCCATCAATTGATTCAAAACATGTAGCAGAGGCACTACTTACAATATTTACCCGATTAGGATTCCCGCATCAAATCTTGACGGATAATGGTTCTCACTTCAAGGGGAAACTAACGGAAGAAGTTTTTAAGCTATTTCAAGCCAGACACTTTCATTGTAGTCCGTACCATCCACAAGGGAACGGCCAGGTAGAGAGGTTCAACGGGACTCTCATTTCTATCCTGAGAAAGCTGGCACACGAAAAACCGGATCTGTGGGATCAATTCCTGCCCGCCGCATTGTTTGCGTACCGGGAGGTACCACATAGTTCAACCGGGATGGCTCCCGCAACTCTGCTATTTGGGAGGCCAATAAAAGGTCCATTAGAAGCTCTATTAAGGACCTGGACAGATGAGAAGGCGGAAGAGACTGTTACCTCATCGTATCAATACGTGAACGAACTGACCACTCGTTTGAAAGCTGGATGGAAACTGGCAAATGATAATTTGAAGCAAGCCAGGAAGAAACATGCAGCATATTTTAATAGGAAGGCAAAGGACAGGGAACTGGCAGTCGGAGAGAAGGTGCTGCTTCTACTACCCGGAAGCCAGAATAAATTACAAATTGGTTGGCAAGGTCCATATACGGTTCTAGAGAAGGTGTCTAGAACAAACTATAAAATTGACAAAAAGGGGAAGGAGAAAGTTTATCATGTAAACCTGTTAAAGAAGTATCTGGACAGACCACTCCAGGAAAGCACCCCCTTATTGACCTTGGCTATTGCAACCCAGATGCAAAAAGAACCACTCACCTCACATGAATACCCATTACATCCTTGTGAAACCGCAGCACAGGTAAAAGTCAGTAAGCACCTGACTAAAAACCAGAGGGAGAGAGTTCAACAAGTTCTGGAGGAACATACAGATGTATTAACAGATAAATCAGGCCATACAAATTTGCTACAGTATGACATGAAACTTGTAGACTCAAACCCAATCTGTATGAGAGCCTATTCTATTCCGTTCGCGAAGGAGAAGGCATTGAAGGAAGAAATAGAGTATTTGTTGAAGGAGGGGATTATTTCGCACAGTGAATCATCTTTTAGTTCTAGTGTCGTTTTGTTGAGAAAACCGTCTGGGGAACACAGACTGTGCATAGATTACAGGAAACTGAATGCTGTCACAGAAGGACAAGTGGATCCATTACCAGACACAAAACAGTTATTTGCCAGACTGAACAAGGCAAAATACTTTTCAAAGGTGGATCTTAGTAAAGGCTATTACCAGATCCCAGTGAAGCCTGAAGTGAGACCTTATTTGGCTTTTAGCACTTCGGATGGACATTATGAATTCAATATGCTACCATTCGGACTGAAAAATGCTCCGAGTGTGTTTTCAAGGATGATGCGCAAATTGTTGGATCCCCTGAATAACCCATGTATCACGAATTTCATGGATGATATTCTCGTCGCCACAGAGACATTTGAAGAACACATTGAAGCTCTGGAGATGTTGTTTGATAGACTTCGGGAGGCGAACTTAACTGCTAGGCCAACAAAATGTTGTATTGGATGCAAAGAGTTGGAATTCTTGGGACACACTGTATATCAGAGTAATATGACCCCTGATCCTAAGAACTTGGAAAAACTGCAGAGAGCACCTAGGCCGCAAACAAAAAAGGACGTGCGATCATTTGTGTCGTTATGCGGATTTTATCAGAAATACATCAAGAATTTTAACGCTATTTGTGCTCCTCTGACTGATCTGACTCGCAAGGGACTTCCAGATAAAATTATTTGGACTGCACAATGTGAACTAGCGTTCCAAGAGTTAAAGGAAAAACTCACTAGCAAGCCTATTCTCAAACTGCCTGATTTGACACAGAACTTTGTCTTAAGAACCGATGCAAGTAATGTAGGACTAGGAGGGGCTTTGTTGCAAAGATCATCTTCACCTGATGGGGAACTGAAACCAGTCGCTTATGCAAGCCGTAAATTGAATAAGGCGGAACAAGGATACTCCACAAGCGAAAAAGAATGTTTAGCGTTAATCTGGGCAATAAAGAAGTTTCAAATCTATCTGTATGGTAGGACTTTTGTGGTGGAGACGGACCATCAGCCTCTCGTATTCTTATCTCAGGCTAAGCATGAAAACGCAAGATTGCTGAGGTGGTCTTTATTGCTTCAACCTTATCAGTTCAGTATCCAATATATCCCAGGCAAATTGAATGTCGGTGCAGATTTCCTCAGTCGGCACCCCTGTGATCAAAATTAGAGTAGTGGCAGACGTGAGGAGTAATTTTACCTATGTGTATCGCTGGTTTTGGAACTTGCCATAGGCATGTTTTCAAGTGGGGAGATGTGTAGTGAAATTGACAGAGATACAACGGTAAAATACCTCCAAAGATAACATGTAAGGATAAAAACATAATGCGTAGGCTGCTGATAGTACATGATCGCCCAGACCGCGGGTCATCACCCTCCATAAAAATTGACTTGCTAGACAGGAGGGGAACGGCGGATAAAAAGGAAAAAAAATATGACTGGAAAGATTGCGTGAGACTAGAAAGGCTAAGGAGACGCAATTGGGGGGGAAACGGAGAAAAGTCACGTTTCCCAAGTTGACATAAAGTAAGGAACTCGACAGAAGGGACCTTGGATATGTTACGCCACAGTCATTTATTGGTCGCTTTTGCGATACCAAGCCTTTGATTTGAATTCAGCGGCAGAACGCAGATGTTTGGAATATTACAAAAATTAAAAAGTAACTTTTTCGTAATATTAATGTTAGGAATATAAAAATTAGCTGGCCGGATGGCCCATTCTGAGCAGTGAACTAATATGTTCTTAATTTTACAGACGGATAGATAATATTGAAGATAATGACAAAAGACAGTGTTGTTCACATCAGCGACAGACTGTATGGAATAAAAAGTGTCGCTATTTGCACAAAAAAACACGACCTTGAGACGCAGGTGTTCAAATCTACTTAGTAGGGAAGCGAAGGGACATTGGTGGGAGCTGTGTCTAAATATAACTTTTAACGACAAAATTTTGGAGGGGAGAGAAAGGTTGGTTCAAAAATCAAGTACGTTTTTGAAAAAAACAAGTAGAGACGGACAGACTAACAGATAAACATCCATACTTGACTGAAGCATGACTGAAATGACTTTAGGGTAGGAAATTTGAATTTGAAATAAACCTAGGCAGTGATTGGCCACAGACAATCATTTTATCGGCGCTCAGACGCGCAAGTGGGGCCATTCCTCAATAGTTGTTCGATGATAGACACAGTATTTTAAAGTGTGGTGATTTCCAAATGAAAGAAAGTGAAATAAGTTCAGGGACGCCATACTATAGCCAGCAGCTCAGCTGAGTTTTGCTAGCATTTCTGTGTTCTTTATTCATAATCTGAGCTGTGAGTTTCAGTTGTCAACAAGGCGGTGTCCATTCAGTTGGTGATTTTACTCGAGTGTATCTGTGCAGTACGTTGTGACAGAGACCACTATTATTGCCCGCCAGCACGGAGAGGTGGGACCACCAGATTTCAGCACCAGAGCTACATATGCAAGTTGAGTGAGCCTCTGGTCTGCTGGAAGTTCACCAACGCCTTTTAGTTACTAATACCCTATAAAATTCCTGTAATTTACTGGACACTGTGTAGTCAATATAGACAGGTGTGATGAGGCCACCCCAACAGCACAAGCATTAACTATCCTCCCAAGTAGATGACTACTAGAACATTTTAATAAAACTAACTAGTCTAGTACTTATATATGTACACTCTTGCATTTATTATGTAACATTCCATGCATTTCTTTCATAATTTTTAAATCCTTTTTAAAAAATAAAAAAAAAGTTCTGGTCAACATAAAACTTGATCCAGAACAAAATAAATGTAATATAATTCTATCAAAAATTTTACACTCTTGAGTTAGTTCAGTGTATTATAATATTTGTTAAATATTATTAGTCTGCTTAAATATCTGTGGGTGTATCTATAACTATCACACCACATTACATATCATTACCCTAGACATTTTACATAGCTACATTCATTAAGAAAAAAAAATTGAGTGTGAGGTCGTAGTGGTAGCAAGAAAGGCCTTCTGACAATTCACAACTACATTTTATCTCAGGAGCCTTCACAGCTGGCCTCATACATTACATTTAGTAATATCACCATCATACAATACCATCAAACCCACTACAACCACTTGTTCTCTTCAAACTCGCGCGAATAGACCTCGCACCAATGGAGGATTGTCTGTACTTCTTGTTTTCCTGACCATTTTGTTATCCCATATCAAATGTTCCATTTATGTCCCCTCAGATTCTTTTGCCCTCTTTCCTGTTCACATCAAGACGCCCAGAACTCCTTCCAAGCAATTAACTGCGCATGTCTTCTTTTTGTGCTTGTTTTTAGTAATTTTAAAACTAGTTTGCCTTTAATAATTTATCATCAGAATTCAATACCGCTCATTTCGTAGAAGGAAAACTTGATTTCACACCGCCAGCTACCTTGCAGACATGACTGGAGTATTTAAACTGTCAAAGGGAAAAAAAATTGTGAAAGTCGGAAGACAGGGGGAAACCACAACATATAGTCCACCTAGTTACATAAACCTCTGAAGAAAACAGAATAGAATTAACACAATTGCGCATAATACAAATTAAAAGGAGAAATAAAACAGCATTTCGGTGTTTCACGGTAACTGGAATCTAAAGTATGTGGAACATAATGGATATTTATTATTTCATTTTTAATATGCGGACACAACAACTTCCACGTGAAAGAAGCATCAATACTGACATACGGTATCGATATACAAATACATAGTATCGCCCGCTCGCTGATTCCTCAACGATCAATACTGCTGACTGCATTTCCACCCCAGCATTTTTTTTTTTAAATAAAGCCCTATCCCTGAAGACATTTCACCGGCAAAGGAGGAAATTCTCATATAATGATTCCATTAAACTTGGATTATCAGTTCTAACGTTCTTTTTGTTTTTCTTACTACTCCATCCTTCGTCGCAACCCTAACTCTTTATGAAACAGTTTAGTTCAGCGTAGATGTAAAACGGAAAAAAAAAAAATCTTTCCGTCCGTAGCTGTCTATTTTGACTTTCAAAATATTTTATATGCTATAAACCAATCAATTTTCCATTCATTTCCATTTGAGAAAACACTAAAAATAATTCAGATGAAGCTTCTACCGTTATTGAATATTGTTTTTTATTCCCCCCTCGTCCTGTTTGTTGCGTTCACACTTGGGAGGAGATATTTGATGTTATGTAAGATTGTGGTGGCGTGAGAGATATGTTATGTGAGAGATGCGTGATGTTATGTAACACTGTGGTTATGTGAGAGATATGTGATGTTACGTAATACTGTGGTTATGTGATAGATATGTGATGTTATGTAATACCGTGGTTAAGTGAGAGATATATAATGTTATGTAACACTGTGGTTATGCGAGAGACCGTTATTGAATATTGTTTTTTATTCCCCCTCGTCCTGTTTGTTGCATTCATACTTGGGAAGAGAGATTTGTGATGTTATGTAACACTGTGGTTATGTGACAGATATGTAATGTTATGTAACACTGTGGTTATGTGAGATATGTGTGATGTTATGTACTACTGTGGTTATGCGAGAGATATGTAATGTTATGCATCATTGTGGTTATGTGAGAGATATGGGATGTTATGCAACATTGTGGTTATGTGAGAGATGTGTGATGTTATGTAAAACTGTTGTTATGTGAGAGATGTGTGATATTATGTAATACTGTGGTTATGTGAGACATATGTGACATTGTGTAATACTATGGTTATGTGAAAGATGTGTGATGCTGTGTAATACTGTGGTTATGTGAGAGATGTGATATTGTGTAATACTGTGGTTATGTCAGAGATGTTTGATGTTATGCAACACTGTGGTTATGTGAGAGATAGGTGATGTTATGCAACACTGTGGTTATGTGAGAGATATGTGATGTTATGCAACATTGTGGTTATGTGAGAGATATGTGATGTTATGCAATACTGTTGTTATGTGAGAGATATGTAATGTTATGTAACACTGTGGTTATGTGAGAGATGTGCGAT
Organism: Oreohelix idahoensis; assembly: GCA_024509875.1. NCBI lineage: Eukaryota > Metazoa > Mollusca > Gastropoda > Stylommatophora > Oreohelicidae > Oreohelix > Oreohelix idahoensis. The sequence goes on along the minus strand of JAMPIV010020142.1, from coordinate 80,849 downwards.
GTTATGTAATACTGTGGTTATGAGAGAGATGTGTGACGTTATGTAACACTGTGGCTATGTGAGAGATATTACAGCAGTTAAGCCCCGTGTACTCCTCAGGGATCTCCGAGGAAATAACGAACGAATAGAACACCTGCCTCCTCAATCAAATCTATTAACAGACGGTTGTGCACGGGGCTGGCAACCTTATCATGTCAAACACATGGCTACAGAAACCAGCCCTGCAAACAGTAGTTGGCGGTTCCATGCTCCACCGGGAGCGAAAATGAACATGATGATGGTGCAGCAGCTGTAGGTGTGAGATTATTAATATTTATCTTAATAATATGTATATCTATGTCATGTTGAAGGCGCTAACACTGTGACAAGGGAAACCTATTTACCACATGATGATTAAAGCGATTTGAAAAACGTATGTTCTGATGCGTTATTGCGTCAGCGTTCGATTGGCTGGCTGATGGGTTAGAGCGCTTGTCTCTAGCGGTAAAGTTACGAGGTGCCTGGTTCGAAATCTAGTAGCGCCACGCTCAGGCATGTGCCGCAGTAAATGGGTACCTGACTGCTCTTAAGTTAAGGCAGGCAAAGGCAGCGAAGAATGGAACTGTCACCCCGCCTCATAAACAAAGCTGGTCCTAGTATAGTGAAGTCTCTAACAATTCACTCCTCTACGGCAGCATGTGCTTTCAGACTACCTTTGTCTTTATGTATTACATCAGAGGTTTTCAAACTTTTTTGGTCCGCGGCTCCCTTGACCTGTGCATAAATCACCGCGGCTCCCCTCTATACTATATATTATATATAAGCAATTGTACCCAAAAAGATATTAATGACTTCTGAATGTGCATATTTTACACCAGCATCCGCCATGATGACATCAGAGTTAGTGATCAGCTGTTCGTAACATAGACCTGCTCTGGAGTTTTATGGTGCATTTGTCAATAACTTCTAGTACCTAATGACACGTATTGGTACATGTAATAATACCTCGGCGCAAACATGTTGTCCTACGAAGATCTAAATTTATTGATGGACCTTGGCTCATAATATTGAGCCCAACACCTTTCCCAAGCCACCGCGACGCCCTTAGCCGAGGGCCGCGACGCACAGTTGGAAAACCTCTGTATTACATAACATTTCTCAGGCAAAAGCACTGTTTCATAACACGAAAAGTATTCTATGCAATAAATCTAGTTAATGGGGGGTAAGAAAGAATTTTAGTGTTATATACAGCCAATCCTAATACAGGAAGGTGAATCGTGGACAATTAGTAGACAAGCAGGAAAATCCCCGGAGTCCGCCCAGATGTGGTTTTGAAAAAAAAAAGTGTTAAGATTACCAAGAAACAGCTAAAATAAAGTGGTAAGATTACCAAGAAACAGCTAAAACATGTGTTAAGATTACCAAGAAACAGCTTAAAAAGTGTTAAGATTACCAAAAGAAAAAGGTAAAGGATCCCGTTACACGCCTATTGAGGCATATTGGGAATACGGTGTTAGACCCATATTTTCTTGACCATCGGCACACTAGGGGTGATGTGGTCAGCATCACGCCAGCCGCCTTAACCTTCCCAGAGTTGCTCTGGTACCCAATTTATGAGGCTTGGTCAACCCCGGAACCGTTTGCGGTCTAAAAAAATCCCACATCAAGTGGGGATCGAACCATGGACCACCGAGCTAGGAAGCCAGTGCACTAACCACTGCGCTACCGCGGCTTCCTAGATTACCAAGGAACAGCTAAAAAAAAGTGTTACAGTTACCAAAAAACAGCTAAAAAAGTGTTAAGATCACCAAGAAACAGCTAAAAAAAGTGTTACGATTACCAAGAAACAGCTAAAAAACTTGTTAAGATTACCAAGCAACAGCTTTAAAAAGTTTTAAGATTACCAAGGAACAGCTAAAAAAAGTGTTACGGTTACCAAGAAAAAGCTAAAAAAGTGTTAAGATTACCAAGAAACAGCTAAAAAAAAGTGTTACGATTACCAAGCAACAGCTTTAAAAAGTGTTAAGATTACCAAGAAACAGCTTAAAAAAGTGTTAAGATTACCAAGAAACAGCTAAAAAAAAAGTGTTAAGATTATCAAGAAACAGCAAAAAAAAGTGTTACTATTACCAAGCAGCAGTTTAAAAAAAGTGTTAAGATTACCAAGAAACAGCTAAAAAAAGTGTTAAGATTACCAAGAAACAGCTTAAAATAGTGTTAAGACGATGTCCTGAAAGAAGGCAAGGCCACAAAGGCAGCTTACATTTCATTATTAAAATAAATCTTATTATTCATATTAAAAGACAACAATCCACTTTCTTTGGACGTGTTACGGAAAGATTAAAGCTGATATATAATGTGACCACAAGAAAACTGACGAAAAGATATAGCGGACGACAAAGAATGAAGATACAAGAAAGTCTGACATGGTTGGCGTGGAAAGAGGTCTACGGCAGAACAGGAGGTTGTGGAGAGACATGATCACCTAAGCCAGTGGCCCGCCACCTTTTTCGCTTCTTGGCACACTTAAAGTGCCCTTTAAAATTATACGGCACACTACAATATTTAAATATGGCAAATATTTTTAAATTCTATGAAATCATTAGACAACGCTCCCTAATTTTTGGTGATGGACTGGTGGATGATGATAACTCAACTTATTATTTGCAAAATTTTACATGTGAGATTCTTTAGTAATATTTTACCATAACATATAATTCTTTACACCATTATATCGTGTATTCTGCCTGGTGTCATGGCCCGCCAGTGAGACATCGACGGCACACTGGTTGCGGAGCACTGACCTGAGCCATCTGGCATGATACTTGAAGAAGAAGAAGAAGAAGAAGAAGAAGAAGAAGAAGAAGAAGAAGAAGAAGAAGAAGAAGAAGAAGAAGAAGAAGAAGAAGAAGAAGAAGAAGAAGAAGAAGAAGAAGTGGATGAAGAAGAAGAAGTGAATGAAGACGAAGAAGAAGAAGTGGATGAAGAAGAAGAAGAAGTGGATGAAGAAGAAGAAGAAGAAGAAGAAGAAGAAGAAGAAGAAGAAGAAGAAGAAGAAGAAGAAGATAGAGGAAGAAAAGAAGAAGAAGGAAGCAAAGAAGAAGGAAGAAAGAAGAAGAAGATGACGAAGAAGAAGAAGAAGAAGAAGAAGAAGAAGAAGAAGAAGAAGAAGAAGAAGAAGAAGAAGAAGAAGAAGAAGAAGAAGAAGAAGAAGAAGAAGAAGAAGAAGAAGAAGAAGAAGAAGAAGAAGAAGAAGAAGAAGAAGAAGAAGAAGTGAATGAAGAAGAAGAAGAAGAAGAAGAAGAAGAAGAAGAAGAAGAAGAAGAAGAAGAAGAAGAAGAAGAAGAAGAAGAAGAAGAAGAAGAAGAAG